>JBBPLG010000126.1:0-44188 GCA_038089695.1 Xanthoconium separans | reverse complement strand
ATCACAGCCGCCAGCACGAGCAACAGCCAGGATATGTCTTTGGAGCCCGGGCCTTTGCTGTCCGATGTTCTGGAAGCCATTCCTGGGAGCCACCCTGATATCCCAGAAAGCTCAGGTCGCCCCGTGCGAATGAGACGCTTGCCAGCACGATTCAGGGATGTGCTCCCAGAACCACCCCTCCCGTCTTTACCTGATGAAGTGGCTCCTTCTGAATCATCCTCTACCGTGTCACGTATATTGCCTCGTGTCATCCTCCATGTATTTGAATCACTCCGGACGTCCTTCAATATATTTTCCATTTCTCGCGAATACCGTCATCGTCCATCATATGATCCGGATTCTTTCTTGACGCTTGATCAATTATCCAACACTGCGACTGCACACGAACCTGCAAATCCTTCATCAACGTGCGACCTACATGCCCCATCCTTACCTCCACCCCCCCCCTGGCCCTGGGCAAATATGAGCATTTGGAGGCTCATGACATGGATGATGACAGGCAGTGCCCAAAAGTCTGGAGCTGAAGTCACGCGTCTCGTGCGCGAGGTAATACAGGCCCCCGATTTTGATCAAAGTCACTTCAACGGGTTCAATGCTCAGACTCAAACAAGACAGTTCGATAAATCCGAGAACGCACCTAGTGACAACAATGGCGACCAACTACGGGACTCTTGGAAGGAGTCAACTGTGAGCATCTCAATACCTACTCGCGAGCGAAACCCAGATGGAAACGGGCAGCCATTCGCGATTCCAGGACTGTTCCACCGCTCCTTGACTGCTGTTATCCGTGCTGCATTCACTGCAAAGGCTGCGAAATGGTACCATCTTACACCATTCAAATGTTTTTGGAAATCACCTACCACTGGTCAAGAACAACGTGTGTACGATGAACTATACACCTCCAATGCATGGATCACGGCACACAACGACCTGCAGAAGCAGCGGCGCAAAGATGGATGCAACCTGGAAAAGATAATTGCCGGAATAATGATCTGGTCTGACGCTACGCATCTTGCGCAGTTTGGTAGCGCATCTGCGTGGCCAGTATACCTTTTCTTCGGCAACCAATCAAAGTATACCCGGGCTTGTCCGGATTCAGGGGCATGTCACCCGATTGCCTTTATTCCAACTGTAAGTTATTCAATCTGACATTGTGCGTTCAGGTCACTTAGATCTATTGAAACAAGTTGCCAGAAACTGTAACTAAATTTGTAACTAGCATCACGAAAAAAAAGTCCCTCAATGACATTTTGGCGCACTGCAAAAGAGAATTGTTCCATGCCGTGTGGAAAGTTCTATTGGACGATGAATTCATTGATGCCTACCAAAACGGAATCGTCATCAAGTGTTACGACGGCAAGCTTCGGCGAGTGTTCCCTCGCATATTTACATACTCGGCCGACTATCCAGAGAAGTGAGTGGCTACGCCCCGGAATTCACCTTGGGTGACTCAGAACAATTTTAGAGTCCTACTGGCTGCCATTCGGGATAAAGGCCATTGCCCCTGTCCACGGTGTCTTATCCCCAAGACGGACTTTCACCTCCTCGGACTATTGTCGGATGCATCACAGAGGATATCGAAGATACGTACATACATCCACGAAAAGATCATGGCTGCACGCAATGCTATTTACAAGCTTGGTTCGCCGATAAAGGGTACAATACCAGAGGCATACCTCAAACTTATGTCGTTGGTACCTACATGTGTAAGCACCGAATAGTTTGTCACGAGCACCACAAGTATCTGAAACTTCGAACAGAATGCTATAGAAGATCGGATTGGATCACTGGGATGTGATGTATATCGCATCCTTGTTGTCGACCTCCTCCACGAGTTCGAGTTGGGGGTATTCAAATCTGTCTTCAAGCACCTCTTATGGCTTTTGTATACAATCGATGCAACAATGGTACCAACTCTCAATGAACGGTCCGTCAAATACCATTCTTTATATTTTACACGAGATTAAGCTCCTTCAAGATTCCACCAGATTCCGCCATTTGGAAAGGGCACCATCCACCGATTTCCTCCCAATGTGTCAGAGGCTCGTCAGTTTGCAGCCCAACACTTCGAAGACATCCTCCAGGTAAGTGACTCTTCATACTGTTTTTACATACGTGTAGCAATTTCTGATATGTAATCAGTGTATGATTCCAGTATTTGAGGGATTATACCCCGCTGAACACGAGAGCATCATACGAACACTCCTATTCCGGCTTGCCCACTGGCATGCCCTTGCCAAGTTGCGACTACATACTGATGACTCCCTTGCTCTCCTTGACGAAGCCACTCAGTCACTTGGCCGGCAACTACGGAAGTTCCGGGATGTCACGTGCAGTGCATTCAAGACCTTAGAGCTACCCTCTGAGGCAGCGGCGCGCTGGCGACGGAAGGAACGCCGTGACGGACTCAGTACATCAAGTTCTTCCTCCCGTAATACCTCCGGTGCTTATCACCCCAAGTTGTTCAACCTCAATACGTACAAGTTACATGCTCTAGGAGACTACGTTCAGACCATCCGGTCGTTTGGAACAACAGATTCTTATACCACCCAAATTGTAAGTTGTCCCGAATGCTTACTATTTCGAAAACGATACAATAACAATATTCTTTCACAAGGGAGAGGTCGCTCACAAATCCATCAAAAAATTCTATCAGTCCACAAACAAGAAAAACCCTGCCGGGCAGATTGCAAAGCAAGAGAGACGGCGGAGTCGGGTCCAGCGTCAGCTCGACGCATACTATACCAATCCACAAAGCGAAGCAGACTCAGCGAAGGGTGAAGCTGAAGTACCGGCCGAGCTCCATCATAAATTGTCAAGATCGCCTGCCAACGCCTTCAACCTCGCCCAATATCTCCAAAGCTCACCTGATGACCCGGCGTTCCATGTGAGCACCACTTCTGGTCTACTGATAAATCGATGTCGTTCACGCCAGCATCCATAGGACTTCATCCCAAAACTCAAGGATCATTTACTGTCGCGGCTTCTTGACTGTGAATATGATGGTGATGAGAAGACTTTCTCGAGTGAAGAGCGCAATTCCATTCGTTTCGTCAACAACCTCAACAGAGTCTTACATCCAAAACGTTTACAAATCAACTACACGACATATGATATGCGGCGTGATCAAGACACGTTACGTCCGGGGCACGGCACCGCTGTTATGTTGCTCTCACGCGAGGATGGTCCAAATGCTCATCCGTTCTGGTACGCTGAGGTCTTAGGCGCATATATTCTCACGGTTAGCTACTCTGGTGTTGAGCAGCCCATGGAGTTCTTATGGGTTCGTTGGTTTGGGATTGTACCCGGCTATCGCTGGGGATTCAAAAACGCCCGCCTTCCAAAGATCGGATTTATTCCTGTGGACACGGGTGCTGCATTTGGCTTCATTGACCCATCTCTCGTCCTCCGTGCCTGTCACTTAATCCCTGCATTTGCGGATGGTCGTACCAATTCATTGCTCCACTATGGTCCATCTGCTGCTCGACAACAAGATGTTTCGGACGACTGGGCAGCATACTACGTTAACATGTGTGTTTCCTGATCCAAGCCTTTGGAGAAACTGACATCTCTATACTAGTTTCGCCGATCGTGATATGTTTGCACGCTTTGTAGGTATCGGTGTTGGTCACCATGCCCAATACTGTCCTCCATCATCATTGTACCCGAATAAACACGACAGTACCCATGGGCTACTAGTACCTGACAACGGTGACGAGATTTTGGATGATAGCAACACCGCGCTCGCAAACGGTAGCGGTAATCGGGGAGTCGATGGCCCGGAGGAACTCGCCATTGGTGAAGAACATCTGGAAGAAAGTTGCAACAACTCGGACGCTGAAGAAGACCCAGAAGATAGTGAACTTGAGGATGACGAGACAGATGGTGAAGAACTCAGTAACAGTGGTAGCGAAGGCACGGATGAAGACGAAGATGAAGACGAAGACCCTGGTCCTGCCTTCAAGTTCTGAAATTCAATTTTAGTAGACTAGGTCACTCTGTACAAACTGCTTCGAAATACCAGGTTTGTTGACTCCATGCAACAGCGGGCTGGTGTTGGAATGGCGCAGTACCCTAAGGAATGCACAGCCACTTGGGAATTGCCCGATTTGGTAAGTATCTGGTATTGCGTTCGACTGGTCTGATATAGCCTCGACGCATCGGAACGCTGTGGTAAGTCAATCCGCTTGACTGACATCTTCTATACTTCGTTTTGATTCGTCCTCGACGACACGGTGCGTTCGGATGGTAGTAGGGTCCGTCCGACCTTCATTTCAACCGGATCCGGCGCCGTCGACATCATTTCCGTCATATCCGGTGCGCTCGATACTTCCCTCCGCATCCTGCTCGCCTTCTAGGTCTCCTGGCGCTCTAACTCGACGTAGCACGTGTGTTGCGTCGACACGCTCATTCACATTGTCTCTAGGACGTTGCTTGATGCGTGTGGGCATCGCCTCGCGCCGTCATTTCACGTCTCGGCTCCTCCCAGTTGAGTTTCTCCTGCTCTCTCTGCTCTGAGCGTACGCGCTCGTGTTCTGACGCGTTTCGTGCCTTCTTCGGCACGCCCATTGTGTCCCCGACGTTTCCTGATGCTGCCGTCGCGTCCATATCACTTCCTTGGTCATCCGGCTCGCCTGGGGCCTCCTGTGGTGAGTATTCCTCACCCCCTCATTCTGAGCGTTCTCGGACGCATTCTGACCCGTTGCGCAGATCGTTTGGCTTGTCCCAAGCGTCCTAGACACGGTGTGATGCTGCCCTCGCATGTGTATCGTCATCAGTGAGTCCTTTGTCGTATTCTGCCCATAATCTTCTCTCCCCCTCGAGCTCGACATCTGGGGACTCGTGCGATCGGTTCGCAGGTTCGTCTGGCGGTTAAGATGGGTCTGGGGGACACTCATGTACGTTTTCTTCGACCGTTTGCGTGTGCTGACCGTTTTCTTCAGCCATTGTCGTCGATCGCGTGTGCGCCAACGCGCTTCCTCTCTCCCCCTCGATTCACTTCGTTCGACGCGCTCCCAACATGAGATGCTCCACAGACCTTTCCCTCACCTTAGGTGATCGCTGTGACCACCCTGACCGCTCGGCCTAGCGCGGTCTCGTCGTGGCACGTATCGCCACCATGCGCGCGGGCTAACGGATGTCCTGCGCACCCTCCTGGGTCATGCGCGATGTTGCTTGTGTCTTGCTCAAAAGTTAGTGCGCACGAGTACAGGTCGTACTAATTACATCTAGGTCTCGTCCACCATTAGCCGGAACTGTTTACCCTACGAATGAACATTACTAATAGCCCGTCTATCGAGTCTTTGCTTCATGCGAAATAGCATAGATAATGTAGGGGAAATCACAGGTATATTACAATCCATTACAGTTACACGATATAATCACTGTGATTTCCGCTTTATGAGGAATCAGAAAACCAGATTTCAAAGTATTCCATAAACACATTGAAATAGAGAAGAAGATCACGAAGAGTGGGCCGAATGTGTACACAATGCGCCCTGAATTCCAGTCACATTAGCTCGTCGATCCAAATTATGGCTTCATGTGAAGTAGCATACATAATGTAGGGGAAATTACGAGTCCACTACAATCCACTACCATTACATGACACAATCACAGCAATTTCCACTTTATGAGGAATTAGATAACCAGATTTCAAAGTATTCATAAAACCATTGAAACAGAGGAGAAGATCACAAAGACTGGGTTATGGGACATATTGCTATTAGCATATCGCATGCCAGTAAAGTCCCTTGCAACCGATTGTTATTACAGAAATTATTTGAGCCAATTTGGCATCAAAATAAGGTAATAACATGGCATCCCGGTTTCAGTGATGAATGACCAGGCTCTTGCTCGCAAACCCTTCAGGGGTGGAATTTTGGACAACTGCATTTATTTCTTTCACAAGTCGTCTATCCTCATGCCGTACGGCCCGCACGCCTCGACCCCAATGAGGACGGATGGAGAGTCCGGAGGAACCCGCGCTGCTTCATTGATCGCCTTCCCACCGAAATGCTTGAAGCTATACTCGTCTATTATGCTCGCAGTTGTTATGACCTGAACACGACTAGATTTCTGTGCATGCGCACGACATCCAGTTGGATCAACGTTTCATACGTTAGCCGTCGTTGGCGCTATGTCGCTCTCAACTGCCCTGTGCTTTGGACATTCCTTTGTATCCTATCACCACGTTGGGTGGAGGTGTTACTGGACAGATCAAGGGGGGCACCCTTGAAGCTATTCTTGGATCTTTATTCATACCCGAACCGGGGGTTGTGCGTCTTGGAGCGAGTAATGAACCATGTAGAACGCATCCAAGAACTCCACATCCAACTTCGGTCCAGTTCCCTCGAGGTTCTTTCCCTTTTTCCACTCGTGCACCCTGCTTGTCGCACCTTACAATCCTCGTCCTCAACCCCCCCCGCCAATTTTTCTACACTGCTATTTGATGGGGACACTCCGGCCCTCCGCAGGCTCGAAATCAAACACTGTGCAATTTCATGGCTTCCATCTCAACTGTGTAGGTTGAATGCTCTCATCCTCAAAGATTTTCCTGGCCGGCTAGACACGGTAGAGCTCTTGGATAGCCTGCGCTGTATGCACACCCTAACGCATTTAATTCTCCACCATGTCCTCTCTCGCGCTGCCAGTTTTGTCTCCAGCACACGGCTCCATAGTTACCAGGAAGTCAATCTACCCCATCTTTCACGCCTTTTCGTCGTCGCATTACTGTCCTGCTTAAATATTCCCTTCAAAACGGAAGCCAGGCTAGACTGTGCCTGTGATGATGATGATGATGGTACTATCTATGGTGAATTTGACAGAGAAGATTCTTTCTCCCAAGACGATCTTGTTGCCACCCTCCATTCACTTCTCGCGCAAAGATTCAGCATGTCTGAAGACCAGGAGCTTTATAGCCAGCTGTTTCGCTCGTTGATTGTGGTATTCAATTTTCATGATGACGTGGAACTAACATTCAGTGCATCAGAACACTGCAACACGGACACGTTGGATTCAAATGTCTGTGGCCGTGACTTTCCAGAAAAGAATTGGGAATGCAACATACCTCCAAATCAAACTTTGCTCCATTTGGCGTGACACAGACATCGTCGCGAGAGACATTTGTTGCCCCAGATCTCTGCCCAGCGTCTAGAACCTTTATGTCACCAATCCTCCATGGTCGGCGACCTTTTGGGCCCATGTCCTTGGAAGTCTGCAAGGTCTACGGTATCTCAGGCTGAATGAAGGCTGTATGCCACCCATAGCGTCCATGCTCGCCCTTTCACCTATCAGTTTCGCGAACTTGGAGGAGGAGGAGGAGGAGGAGGAGGAGGAAGAGGACAATGACACTGACGCCGACATTGACACTGACGACACCGACACTGACAACATTGACTACGTTGACGATGACAGACGTCAAATCTTTACGCCAGCACTGTCGAAGTGAGAGCTTCATGACGCTGCATTTTCGACACCGTCAAGCCAGAGCGCACTTGATCATGGTGATCTAGAATCTCTTTGCAATGCTCTTGCCACTCGCAAAGACGCTCAAATCGAACTCACCATCAAAGAGTGTTTCGAAGAAGGCTACTATCGCTCAGAGCCAGAAGAGTTTGACATGCATGGGTGGTGGGAGGGTGAGAGCTTCCGCGTTGAGCGTAGGAAGTCAGACTCGGACTATGATTTAGACGTGTTTGAAGGATGATTTTAAGTAAACAGGAAGGTAGTCCAATTCCAGTTGCGGACGAACGGGATCGACATGCTCGGTTCAATTGATCACAAATGTCCGTACTCCTTGATCAATGAGTGAAGTGCAGTAAGCGACCGATCGAATTGGAGTACCTGGCCATTGAAAATCGTCCTTGGGCAGCTTCTAAATTATCTCCAATTCCCTATGCTCGATACAGAAGCTATCGCCCTCCCACTGCCCCACCATGTTCAACTCTTCTGCCTCTGCACGATCACGGTCCCCTTCGATACAGTCAGTGACAGTGAGTCGAACTCGAGAGACTTTACGGGCAGAGAGGGCGTCGCAAAGAGATTGCAAATCGGCACGATTGGGTGGATCCGAACCGAATTCCGTGGAAAATACGATGTCCTGAAGTTCCAACTCCGCCAGTTCCGGTACGAGTATCTGATCTCCACTTCGATCAGAAGAGTCGCAAGATGGAGGGACGAGAATGGGTGCTATGCGTGGCATATCACCTTCGTTCAGTTTGATATACCGGAGACCTGGAAGACATTCGAGGGCATGCGTCCAAAATATAGGAGAAGATGGAGGATTGGAAACGTAGAGATTCTGAATGTAAGATAGAGATGTGGGGAGACAAACGCGACTTGTAATATCTGCCCAGTCGCTTGCTTTGATATACTGGGGCCAATGTAGTGCAATCTGGAGAGGAATGTCGAGACCCCAATCTGCATCTAGTAAGCAATAGGGCAAATCGCCCTCATAGTTCGATGCGCTGAATGTAATTTTCACGTCTCCCTGATCCGTAAATGCGATGTTCAACGAGTGAACTGAACGGTTGCAGAACGCCTGGTCTTCGGACATGCGGAACCTTTGTGCAAGAAGCGAATAGAACAGAACGAAATCGTCGAGGGAGGAAGGCTCGTCTTCGCCACCACAGTCCAGTCTGACTTCCATGTTTAATGGGGCGTTTACGCAGGACAGAAATGCGTCGATGGTCGATAGCGGGGCGCTTATGAGAAGGCGAGAAAGATGAGGCAATTTGATTTTCTGGTAACCATGGAACGCCGCGCTGGAGAGAAAACCGTTGGCGCTACGAAGGACATCGTCGAGATGAAGATATGACAAGTCTTGCATACTGCTCAGCATAGTCAAAAACTCCACCATGTCCTTTCGGAAATCAATAGAAAAATCGCGAAGGATGAGAGTTTTTAAGCCGCTCATCTGGGGCGACATCAACGGCAACATGATTGGACAGCATGTGAGTTCGAGTGCGTGGAGGGCAGGAGTTTTCCCGCCAAACAGCACCGACCATTCGAGAGGTGAAGTCGCAACAAAAATTTCTAGATTCTGCAGACGGGGAGCGGGTGAGGAGAGAAGGGAAAGAACCTCGGGGGCACTGGACCAAAGATGGATACGAAGTTCTTGGACGCGCTCGACATGGTTCATTACTTGCTCCAAAATGCGCAATCCCAGGTTTTGATATGAATAATGAAGATTTAGGAATAGCTTTAATAGTGCTTGCTTCGATCTGGCCAATAGCTCCTCCGTCCAACGTGGTGAAGTGTTGAAGAGGTACGTCCAAAGTACAGGGCAATTGAGCGCGATGTTGCGCCATCGACGGTTAACGTATGAAACGTTGGCACAGCTAGGCGCAGTGAGAATCTGATCACTGGTAGCTGTGCTGTAATAATGGTAAGCGCAATCGATGAATATGGTTTCGAGGGTTTCGGTAGGAAGACAGTCGATGTAGCAGGGTGAGATGGATTCATCCGCGTTCAGCATGGGGGTCAAGACGTTGATTGTTTTTGGAGAACTTGCGAAAAGAGACGTCGTGGTCAAATGAGTATGAGTCTCCGCCCAATTACTTCCCAGCGCATGGCGACGTAGCCCTCATATGGCGACTATCCTCCTCGATGATTGATTAGATGCGAAGCCTCGTGCCTCACCTGGCCTACGCTGGGCTGTGTGTATCCGAGTCTCACTCCTTATACGCAAGAGTTCACTGGACGTCCGTAGGCTATTTTCTGGTCGTACTGGCTGATGCAACGTCAAGCTTGAACAGACACGCCACCCGGGCAACCACATGGAGGCAGCTACGTCTGATGGGTTGACGGCCGTCAAGGTAAGCCTGGTCTGGGTCATTGGGATTTCTGCATTCACGATGGACCACAGTATGATGAAACGCTGAGAGCCAAGCCAACCAGTCACGACCACCGTCGTTTTTTTTTCACCACATTATACTGTTACAAGACTCGTGGACACGAAAAATGGACACAATGAATGTATGATGGGCCGCTACCATGTCAACGGGGGGCTAGATCGTGGGGTGTATCCCGAGGGACACGATCGTTCTGACGATGCGGGACGCAAGGTTGAACAATTATGTGCTACATTTCTGCGTTAGAGTCAATGAATCAATTCGCGTTTCTTCCAGCTGTGTGAAGTCACCGGTCACCCCTACGAGTCGACCGACACATTCAAAATTCACTGAAATACATCAATCTTATACAAGTACATAGATCGCGACGTGACCTCTTTCTTTGTGGGTCACATTGAAGAGTTTTCACGCACTGGGATGGGGGGCTGGTTGGGCTCACGCTAGAGAAGAAAGATGAAGTATCTGTCAGTTAATGATCTAAACTCACTGATAGATGGTGGAGTCACCTCCAATCGGCAACGACAAATCTTGTATCCCTCTTGACCCTTAGCTGTCCAACACTATAATCAAAGTGATAAACAACTGAAACCAGGATAGGTGATAAACGTACACTTGTAGCCCTATACAGTCCATCATAACGAATCACTCCCTTATGAGGTGCATACTGCGATATGCAGTCCCCTGATCGGATCACCCGAATGAGTTTTCCTGTGCTGCATGACAGCTAGGTTACAATGAATGGGAGGTTAAAATCAGTGGAACATCTTGCCTACTTTCAGTGCTTGGTTCTGACGGTATCCCCAGGATTGATCCTTTGTGTGTGGACACAGAATGCATGCCATATCAGCTCTGCATACATAAGTTACGAAGATTGCAGAAACATACACATCGCACGATAACATCATTGGAATCGGGTTGTTGTTGTCCGCCCATTCCTGTGTAGATACTGTCGATAGTTAGATTCAACCAGCAAATGGTAAAATATCCCTACATGACATCACCCCGGTCATCATCATCCTTGTATAAGCCAGACAAAGCAATCGCAAAAACGCCTTGTTTTTTGTCTGCGTAGATGCCACAACGGATGGACCGGTGCACAGCATCAGCAGCACACGCTTGGCTGTATTCACACTGTTGCATCAAACAAACAACACAGATGTCATTATGGTACTTACCGCGTTTTCCATTCTGTGAAAATATCGACACCCGGGATATGCCCGAAAGTCTGGCTGTGACGAGACATACGTTAGCTACCAATAAAAGCTCAATAAGAGTATTTTGCAGACCCAAGAGCATCGAGCATCTTATTTTTCTCTCTCTCTTGACGCATAGCATTTCTGCTACCAGCAGGGACGGGCACTGACCGTCCGCTCCTGGCCATGGTGATGGTTAGCGTTCAAGACACACTTGGCCCACGCCGATAGTAGTTACAATTGTCAAATTCCAAAAACGGGTGTCACACGTCACGTACAGTTCACATCCTCTTTGTTTGGGTGTAACTTGGGTCCCAACCTGCCAATAAGTGCACGCAAGCGAGCGCTGACAATTTCAAAAAGTATGTGAATTCTGATACATATGGAGTTGCATGAGATGGAAATGACCAATGATACGGAGTTCTTGGGTATAGTACAATCTAAATTATCCAGAGGTGGGGACCAAGATCCCCAGATTATCAATCCCACAACACGACAATGGGTGCACGAGTACTCACGAGCAAACAGAACGCGGTCCTTCCAACCTCAAGAAGCGTCCAAGTCACGCACAGAATCTACGCAAAAGTGACCACCCTCCCACCACCCTGCCACGTCAAGCTTTCTCTCCTGTTTGTTAGAGTCACATTCTTTGCATTGGATCATGACGAGCCGAATACGAGCGTCTTTGCGGGTGGAGAGCGCGTCATGGAGAGCTTGAACAGTGGAGGCTTTGATCGTATCTGGCACGTTCTGGTCCTTCTCGAGCAATGTCGAAAATTCCATGTTTTCAAGCACCAACTCCTCCAGTTCCAGCACATATACTTGACTTCCACCTCGATTAGAATGTCCGTCCTGGTTCTCCGCACAATCGGGAGGAGCGAGGGAGAGTAAAGATGGGATGGCTGGCATGCGGCCGTGACTTAGCTTGAGGTACCGAAGACCTGGAAGATTACCAAGGACGTGCGTCCAGAATGCCGGAGAATATGGAGGTTGGGAAACGGAGACCCTGCGAACGTTTGACAAAGAGACGGGGCAACATGTGTGGCTGATGATGCGCTCCCAGTTGCTATAGTCCGTTACGTGGCGGATAGGGTGAGTGATCTGGATTGGAAAGTGGGGATTCCTTGAATTAAACCTGGAGAAGGAAACTACATTGCAATTGAACTCCGAAGTACCGAAAGTGACATCCGCATCTCCCCTCTGGCTGAATCCAATAACCATCGAGCGAATTGATTGACTATACGGCAGCTGATCTTCAGACCTGCTGAATCTCTGTGCGAGAAACGAAGAGAGCATGGTATAATGGTCAGGGGTGGAGGACCTGTCTTTGACAGCGGTGTTAAGGTTAAGTTCAGCTTTCAACGGGATGTCGACGCAAGACAGCAATGCAGCCACGGTTGCAGGCTGAGAAAAAATAAAAAGGCGAGAAAGGCGAGGCAAACTGATTTTCTGGAAGGTATGGAACGCTGGGCTAGAGAGGAAACCAGCAGCGCTAGCGAGAACTCCATCAAGACGGAGATGCGTGAGATCCTGCATACATCTGAGTGTGACTAAGAACTCCTCCATCTTTTGCTCCGGACTGCGATTATAGACCAGAGTGAGTTTCGTTAATCCACTCAACTTGAGTGAATACCACGGTATTGGGCAATGCAAGAGCTTGAGTGTACGAAGGGCAGGCGTGTCTGCACCAAAGGGTTCCCAAGACCAATCAGATGGATAGTGGTCGTCGACACAGATTTCCAGGTTTCGCAGGCAGGGAGCACGTGTGGAAAGTTTGGAAAGAAGCCGATAGCCACCTTGAATGCGTAGCTCTTGTATGCGTTCCAGATGCTTCACTACTTGCTCTAGAAAATACATCCCCTGCTCTTCGTCTTCAGGTTGCAGACTCATGTATATCTTCAGCGGTGCCTGCTTCGATCTTGCCAGTAACTCCTCCGTCCAGCGTGGTGACGTGATGAAAAGGTAAGTCCACAGGGAGGCACAGTTGAGAGCGACATTGCGCCAGTAACGACTGACGTACGAGACGTTGACCCAACTGGGTGCAGTGGGAAGGGGATTTCCGCCAGCTCGACGGTGATATCGGTGAGCACACCGGATGAATATAGCTTCGAGCGTTTCGGTGGGAAGCCGATCAACGAAGCAGAGCGGGTTCCTTTTCGTATAGAGGCTTGAGGATAATGGGAATTCATCCAAAGTTTCTTCGCCCGTCATGCCGATCGTGACGTCGGTAGACTCGATGCGGTCCGTTGGTAGGCTCGTTGTTGGGAAACTGGTATGTATAAGCTGATGATCCACAGTACTTCAACACCAGAAGGTGTTCATCGGGCAGAAGGTAATGCTTTGAGTTGGATCAGCGTACAGATCGTGACGTCTGAAAACTCACGGGTTTGAGATACCAACAAAAGAATAGGGAACTCGGAGTTCGAAATTGGTTGAGTGATCGAGACAGTTGACCTCAAACACGAATGAAAAGAGAAGTAGATGAAGGTCCTATTTTGATTTGCCTCGAGTTTTCATATCAAGTTCTGAACGCAACGGGAACAAAGAAAGGATGTATATGAGTGATCCAGCCGTGACACTACGGAAAGTACAGGTATCTGTAGGATAAGCTGAAAGGAGCCATTGTAATTCTCAAAAACGACTCCAGCCTCGTCTGCAGTGAAATGAGCGAACCTGGCCCACGCATAAATACGCGGATCGGACTCACCTAAAACCATCCTTCCAAACAACGTCGAAACTAACCATCCACGCAGAAACGACCATCCTTCCACCACCCCACTACGTCATCTAACTTGTTCTTTGGCACGCCAGGGCCACGTTCAGAGCATCGAATCATTTTAATTCGAATGCGAGCGTCTTTGCGGGTAGAGAACGCGTCGTAGAGAGATTGTAGAGTGGAAGCTCGGAGCGTATCTGGCGCGTTGCAGTCATCCTCTGGCAGTGCCGAAAATTGTATATTTTCGAGCTCCAACACCTCCAGCCCCGGTGCATACATCTGACACACACACTCTCGGGGATGTTCGCTTTGGTTCTCCGTTCCATCACAGGGAGCAAAGGAGAGTAAATGCGCGATAGGTGGCATGTGGCCTCGTTTCAATTCGAGGCACCGAAGGCCGGGAAGATGTCCAAGGACATCCGTCCAGAACGCTTGCAAGGGCGGGGGATAGGTCATATGAACCTTCTGAATGTTGGACAAAGTTGTGGGGCAGCATAAGCGACTTGCGAGGCGTTCCCAGCTGCCCCGTGGAATAGAACAGGCGGTCTGCAGAGGGAAATTGTGTTTCCACCCGATGGCTCTGGGAGAGAGATGGTTGCATCCCGATGTACCGAAAGTAACGTGTGCCCGGTCCTGCCGAGGGAACGAAACGAGTAAACAGCTGATTGACTGGCTGCACGGTGCTTGACCATTGTACATGTCGACTCGTTGCACAAAAAGGGAATTGAGGAGCATGTAGAAATCATCGGAGGGGACCCTTTCATTACAGTCACATGTTAACTCGAGTTCAGCTTTCCACGGTATATCCATGCAGGACAGTAATGCGACCACGGTAGATATCCGGTCACTGATTGAGAGGCGAGAAAGATGGGGTAAACTGATTTTCCGGAAAGTATGGAATGCCGTGCTAGACAGAAAAACAGCGGCGCTAGGAAGGGCCTTGTCGAGACGTAGATGCGTGAGATCTCGCATGCAATGGAGCATGGTCAAAAACTCCTCCGTGCTTTGCTGAACTCGAGGAAGAACATGGCAAATAGAGAGGTTGGTCAAGCGGCTGAAGTACTTGAATGAATTCCATGGAACCATCGAGTGAGAGAGACTCGGTGTGCGGAGAGCTGGAGTGTCTCCATCAAAGGGATGCGTAATCCGGACCGCCCAGTCCGGTACGAAAGGCTGAGGGCCTGACAAGGCCAGAACTTGCAAGTGAGGAGCGGGTGAGGGGAGTTTGGAGAGAAGGTGATAGCTACTGGGTAAAAGCGGAAGACCGGCCTCTTGGAAGCGTTCTGCGTGGTTGATTACTTGCTCTATGAAGCATGCTTGCCGCTTGTCCTGCCAGTGACTGATCTGCCCCATGCGGAACTTCAGTGGTGCCTGCTTTGATCTAACCAACAACTCCTCCGTCCAGCGTGGTGACGTGTTGAAAAGGTAAGTCCACAGGATGGAGCAATTGAGAGCGACATCGCGCCAATAACGGTTAACGTACGAAACGTTGACCCATTTAGGCGCAGAAGAAATAGGATCACCGCTGGCGGTGCTATAATAATCATGAGCACCGTGGATGAAGATGTCTTCAAGAGTTTCGGTGGGAAGGCGATCAATGAAGCAGAGGTAGACGTTTGATGGTGCCAACGTTTCTTTGATAATATCTTTCTTCATCTTCGTGTCGTACGTCGGCACAGATCTAGGACTCGGAAGTAGAACGAAACTGTCCAGGGTTTCGGACGGGGACTATTTGAAGCAGGTTCGGCGTTTTCGGGTCCAGCATGACTCATACTGAGATGATTCAACTGTGTGGAAGACGGGGATGGCAGCGCTACCGTACACCGTCCCGATGCACTCAGTGCGAGTCACACAATTCGTCCAAAGCCGGAAGTAGTGTGGGATGCGTTTGGGTGCCATGGATATGGGAAGCAGTGGGATTAAGAGCGCCGCGGCGGGAAGCCGTTCACGACAGAACATTCGTAGGTTATCGTCACTAGGCACAAAACGTGAAAAATACCCACCATCGTGTGCAAGTCTTTGGGACCTGCAATCACCGTCTCCATACCACACCCACGCGTCGACATTTCACCCTGCTCTTCGTCAAGCAAAAAAAAAAAAAAACTAGTAAAACCACCCCTCCACGTCATCCAACTTCCGAGTTACATGCCCGCAATGGTCAAGTTCTGTGCATTGAAACATTCCAAGTCGAACGCGAGCATTTTCGCGTGTGGAGAGCGCTCCGAGTAGAGACTCTATATCGGCAACTTCGAGTGGATCTGGCATGTTACTATCCCTCCTCGGCCATGCTGTCAGAAATTGGATATCTTGAAGCATCAACCTCTCCAACACTGGTGCATACATTTGATGTCCACCTTGACCAAAACGTCCTCTCTTGTTCCCCGTGCAAGAGAGTAGGGGTGCTATATCTGGCATGCGGCCATGATCCAATCCGAGATACTGAAGACCTGGAAGATGTCCGAGGACGTGCGTCCAAAACGTCTGAGAAAGTGGGGGTTCGCTAACTTGAAGCCGTTGAACGTTGGACATGGATACGGGACAACACATACGGCTTCTGATGTGCTCCCAATGAGAACTCGTCACCAAGTTGTGGATAGGGTAACGAATTTCGAGCGGAAAGTCAGGGTTCGATTCGATGCCTGGTATGGGACAGTGATTGTCTTCTAATGTGCCGAAAGCAATGTCTGCGTCTACGTCCTGAAAGAAGGAAATGTGCAAAGAACAGATTGACTCGCTATAGGGTGCCTGATCTTTGGACATGCTGAATCTTTGTTCGAAAAGTGAACAAAGCATAGTGAAATGGTCAACGGAGAATACGTCTTCAACACCACAGTCCAGCCTGAATCTAGCTTTCAACGGGATGTTAACGCAAGACAGCAATGCGACCGCAGTCGAAGGCTGAGCCAAGATAAAGATATTGGATAGTTGGGGTAAACTGAATTTCTGGAACGTATGGAATAGGGGGCTAGAGAGAAAACCAGCAGCGCTACCAAGGGCCATCTCGAGAATTAGGTGCTTGAGACCCTGCATACAACTGAGAGTAGCCAAGAAGTGCTTCGTGTTTTGCTGGCACTGAACAGGGATAAAGCGAAGCCGGAGGTCGGTCAAGCCGCCTAGCTTGAGTGAATACCACGCCACAGGACAATAACAGAGCTCGAGTGTACGGAGGGCGGGAGTTTCTCCACTAAAGAGTTGAACGGTCATGGTCCGAGTCGAACTTGAAGGAGATGTGCTCAACAAGCACAGGTCTTGCAAGCGAGGTGCGGGAGCAGAAACCTTGGAAAGCAGTTGATAGAACCCAGGTAACAGGTGAAGACCGATCCCCTGGATGCGTCCTAGGTGATGAATTGCTTGCTCGACAAAGCAGAAATGCCGTTTATTGTACAGATTCGCCTCCAATTTCAACGGAGCGAGTTTCGATCTGACTAGCAACTCCTCCGTCCACCGTGGCGACACGAGAAAAAGGTGCGTCCAAAGGATCGGGCAATTGAGAGAAACATGGCGCCAGTGACGGTTAACGTAGGAAACGTTGACCCAAGAAGGTGGGATTCGGATGGGCCAACCCCCAGCCGTGCTGTGATGATCAACGGCACAATGGATGAATACAGCTTCTAGGATTTCGACAGGAAGACGGTGGATGAAGCAGGAAGAGTCCCTTTGAACAGCGCAGGGGTTCGATAAAGCCGATGTGTCTCTACTAATCTCTTTATCCATGCTCACGGTCATCGTTGGCACAATCCGACTCACAGATGGCTGTGGCCAGATGTCATGTGATCACCATTCGCACAACAGCGATCACGACAGAGCAGCGTTAAGTAAAAACCTTGCCGTGATCAACGGCGAAACAAGTTAGACAAAGTAGCAATATACAAAGTCGGAGTGGCAGTAGATCGTGTCATCCACACTGGCATGTGAGCGGTGCCCTGGACCATGTCCAAGAAACGGCGCAATAC
This sequence comes from Xanthoconium separans, assembly GCA_038089695.1. NCBI lineage: Eukaryota > Fungi > Basidiomycota > Agaricomycetes > Boletales > Boletaceae > Xanthoconium > Xanthoconium separans. Next base: position 26,472 of record JBBPLG010000126.1, on the reverse strand, counting down.
CTGATATACGACCCTCGCTCAGTTTGAGGTAGCAAACCTTGAAGATGTGCAAATATATGCGTCCAAAAATCGAGCGCTCTCCACGTCACGGTGTACATGTGCTCAAGATGACTTGGAGAGGAATGCTGGATCCCCACTCGAAGCCCTGGATGAGCATGTTATCGCGTCCAAATGTACTTTGGCGTTTCCGCCCGGTCCAACGACCGACGACATAGTGTCTGATTTTCCAACGTGCTGCATCTTTGAGCGACAAGGGAACAGAGCGGGATGTAATTGTCCACTGCACAGGTAAAATCGCGCTTGGCACCACGTCCTAGCCTCGCTTCAGCTTTAAACGGGATATTCACGCAAGAAAGCAACGCGACGATGGTCGAAAGTGGAGTAACGATCAAGAGGGAGGTGAATTGAATCCTCTCGAAGCTATGAAACGCTGGGCTGGAAAGAAAACCAGTTGGGCTAATAAGAGTATCTTTGAGGTGTAGATACACTGACTGGATAAACAAGAGGTCTTCTTTGACATTTTTTGACAAAACTGGAAAGGGAACTGGCAGAGACTGGGTATTGTGAGGCCGTTCAAGTGCTTGAATGAAAACAATGGTACAGGAAAGTCCGTGAGCTTGAGTGTATGAAGGAGCTGTGATAGTCCTACCAAAGGGTGCGCAACGAGGACCAACTAACCGTGATAAAAGAGCTCCACAAGTTTCGTAGGCGAGGTGCGTGCGAGGAAAGTTTGAAAGAACCGCGGATACGCTCCCCTTCAAGACTTGCCCCGGAAAACTTTCGTCGGTACAAATTCACATGGACCCGGTGGTGCCTTCGATTTGGCTATTTAATGACTCCTCCGTCCAGCGCGACGAGAAAAGGCAGAAAGTTGGAGAGACAGTTGAGAGTGCAGGTGAACCAAGGAAACTCGGCTAGCGTGGTATGATAGATGAACACAGCTGCGAGCATTCAGTAGGAAGACGGTGAAAGAAGCAGGCAGGTATGTTGGACGTCGAGGAAGTTGAACAAATGCCAATGGTTCTGAAATTTCGTGATCCATGTAGTTGGAACTACAAAAATGAAGCCAAATAACTTGCCCACGTTCATGATCACTACTTAGTGGAAAGTCATCCGACTACACACGTACACGATAAAGAAAATCATTATAAAAGCGCATCCACAGGATGTCCAGCCAAGAAAAAAGTGTTCCCGCAAGCGTGTACAAGAAACAAAAATAAACTGATTTCTTAGCATGGGGTGACCGTGCCGTCGCTGATTAGCAAAAGAAACGGCATCGATCACCTTCATTCCCCATGCGCATCGCCGTTGACGAATGCCTCTTGGTGCGAAACATCCTCAGCAACCTGTGAGTCGTCAACCTCGAAGTCCTCTAGATCATCGACTACTTTATCTGGTTCGTCGTCGTCATCGTCATCCACGAGCAACGCTGCTTTCTGCTTGTTCCGACCCATATTCAGCATCTGCCACCCCCACAAGGTGAAACACATACCTTCATAGCCTCTGCCTCGTTCGAGTAGTGCCGTCCACGAGCTCTAACAAACGCAGCATGCTTTGCAGCAGCTACACACAATCAAACTCGATCACCAATCCAAACAAAAAAAACTAGCCAACCTACCTTCCTCGTCCATCTCCTCCGTCTCGACCTCATCCCCCGGCTCCCCACCGACCGACCGGATCTCGCCCCTCGCTTCGTTCGGGAGGTTAAACGACGTGCTTCGGCTCGACGCCGCACTCCCCGAACGCCCCGACGAGTTCCGCCCGACGCTCGACAGAGATGTCCGACGCGAGGACGGACCAGACGCGACCATGCTCGTGGGTGACTCTCCCCTCGAACTGGAGCTGATCGGCGAATTCGCACGCGCGCCAAGAAGCAGGGCGGGTATATCTGTACATGGAAAGCAGAGATCGGCACCGACAAGCGCACAAGCACAGACACAGGAACGCGAACACAACACGCGCCGATCCGAGCCTTGATTTAGTCACAGTATATAGAAAAAGATAATCGCGCGCGCACCTCCCTCGACTTCGTCCGTCTCGGCATTATATCGGACATAGGGCGTCTTGGGTTCTGTGATCTTCATCAGACTATCTTTCTGGATCTCTGTCAGCGCAATATTGGCCTCATCCCATTGTAAACTGCTATAGGGACACGCAGCGTCAGAAAAACGCCGGAAATGAAATGAACGAAATACACAGACTGTTGCTGTTGTCCGGTCTGTTGCGGTGCGGCGTTCTTGAGGATGCCTTTGGGCTTTGGTTGAGATGCAGAACGGGGTAATGGCGAGAGATGTGGGGGATCTTGAATGATTTCTACGGTAGACATTGCGTTGATCAGTGAAACGAGGTCGATGGGCAATCACCACGAGACCCCTCAAATAGTTGTGGGAACAACACGCCTTTCTTGGTTTTACCACCAAGATGCTGGCCAACACAATATGGTACGGTGCTATGACTGACGATATGGAAATGGCCATCTCCCCACGTCCCAACCATATCAAACCCCACGAGCAGTCGCATTGTACTTCTGCCGACTATGGTGAGTTGTCCCCGAGACTCTTTTCTGCTAGAGAGTGCATCGCAGAGTCTCTGTACGTCGACAGCATCTTCCAGAGAAGTTGCAGAAAATTTGACGCAATGCAGCTTCAACTCCTCCAGGGCAGGTACCAGTACTGCTTCAGCTAATACGGACGCTATGTCTGGCATGGTGCCAGAACTCAACATGAGGCGCCGTAGATTCGGAAGGTGTCCCAGTATCTGCCTCCAAAAGGCGGACGAGAACGGGGGGTCGACGATGTGGAGACTTTCGACGGTTGTCGAGGACACAGAGGTACAAACGTCGTAGAAGACCCGATTCTCATCGGGCATGTTTATAAGCCATATGAGCTGGATATGAAGAAAAATGTTTTCCGTCCAGGGGATGTGCATGTATGAAGGGCGAACGAGATGCGGAAGCAAGATGTGTTCCGATGTACCGGCGCGGCCAGTGAGACTTGGTGGAAACCGTATATACTGACAGTCACTAGTAAATCGCACGAGCAATGAGCGAATGGCTGCACACGACCCTGCCATGTTTTCAAGCGAGTTCAATCTTTGTTGGAGAATCGAAGTGAGAGGGGAATGATTGCCAGAATGGGACTGGTCGGTCTGTTCCAGTCTGACTTGCGTATTTGTTGGAATGTGGATGCACGATAGAAGTGTGATGAGTGTCTGAAATTCGGCAGTAATCAAAAGGTGAGATAGACGAGATAAGTTGATCTTCTGGAAACGATGCACCGCCGCGCCAGAATGAAAATTGGTGACACCAGGAAGATCACATCCAAGCCATAACTCCAGATGAGTGAGATTTTGCATAGAACCAAGAGTAGTGAGAAACTCTGTCATGTTTTGCCGAAATCGGACAGGAATACAGTCGAGAATGAGTTTTGTCACTCCCCCCAGCTTGAACAAATACCATGGAACCGGACAATTTGAGAGCTCGAGTTCACGGAGGGATGGAGTGTCCCCGTTGAAAGGTACCGAGTACCACTTTGAAGATTTTATATCCGGATCCATCCTTATCGTCAGGTTTTGCAAGCATGGCGCACGGGAACAGAGTTCAGGAAAGATCCTCAAGTCCCTGCGACGACTCAGTCTAATGAGGTGAAGCACTTGTATGCGCTCTACGTGGTTCATTACTTGCTTCAGGTTGTTCAGTGCATGGGAATGTTTGAGGAAGGATGTATCGGGACCCAAGTACACGTACAACTTCAGTGGTGCTTGCTTTGATCTAGCCAATAGTTCGTCTATCCAGCGACCCGATACCACGCAAAGGTGGCTCCAAAGGGTCGAGCAATTGAGAGTGAGTTTGCGCCAGTGATGGCATACATAGGATACGTTGACCCAACCCGGCGAAGTGGCGAAACCACAGGCCCACTTGCAATCGACTTGGGCACAATGAATGAATATGGCAATGAGGAGCTCAGCTGGAAGGCGAAAGATGGGGGGAAGGGAATTCCTTTGAAAATAAAGTTCTGATGTGTTCCGTCTCCACAGTTGGCACAACGTCATTCGTGGATGCAGACGAGGTCAGCTGCGGGTTGTCTATGTATGCCATTGAATTCCGAAGGAACTGAAGCCAAAAACTGACGACCAAGTTAGGGGACAGGAAACAACGATTGCGGTACTTCACACGCTATTTATTTGTTGATCGCGATCATCGTCCGGGGCTATCCGAGGCGATGAGCCTATGAGCTGTCCCTCTAAGAGCTTTGCTTTCGGCTAGCGAGCGCAACAATGAGTGCCTTTATCTGCGACGCTGAAATTCGACGAAACGCAGCTGCAAATCTTCCAGCTCAGGTACCAGCATGCCACTTTTGTCCCTGCATCCACTCTCGCCCTCCGTCTTGTGCAGCGTGACAGATAACACGGAAGCTAGGTCTGGCATGGCACCGAAACACAACGTGAGTCGCCGTATATTTGGAAAGCGTCCAAGTCCAAAAGGTTGCCGAGGACGGGGAATTTCCGACGTCAAGTATCTGGACTCTCTTCCAGGATACCGAAAAAAAAAAGAAAAAGAAGGGTCGTATGTGATACGATCCTCGTTGTGTATAATCACACCCCTTTCGAACTCTATGTATGTATGGAGAAAAGGGAAAGGGCTGTCAGTCCATGGGGTGTCCATGTATGATACGGAGACCGAGAGATCATTCAACAGAGGATAGGCAGTGAGACTTGTCTGGGAGTGCGGGACCTCAATGTTACAAAATTGAACGACCAACGACCAACGGGACACTGACTCATTTTCAAATCTTTTCAATCTTTGTCGGAGGAACAAAACGAGAAAGGCACAATGATCCCAAGGGAAACTGCACTTGGAGCATCGTAGCCTGACTTCAGCGTTCGTTGGTATGTAGATGCATAATAGAAGCACGACAAGTGTTGGAAGTGGTGCGATGATCAAAATGCGAGAAAGACGGGATGAAGTGAAGTATGGAATGCCGCGGTGGTGCCAGATGATCATGTCCAAGCCTTAGCTCGAGATGTATGAGATTTTGCAAAGAATCAAGGATAGTTAGAAATTCTGCCACGTCTTGCTGAAATTGAATGGGATGGTCCAGACAGAGTGTTGTTAAACTGTTGAGCTTGAACGAATACCACGGCACTGGACAATGTGAGAGATCGAGTGTGCGGAGGGATGGTGTGTCTCCGTCAAAGAGTACAGAGGACCACTCAGAGTGGGGAATCGCCGTCGATATCTTTAGGATTTGCAAGTGAGACGCACGTGCGAGGAGAGCTGGGAACAACACAAATTCACTGCCAGACTCCCGAGCTCTTGAATGCGCAGTGCGGCAGACACAGATTCGCAGGAGCTGAGGGATATAGACAGTCTCAATGGTGCTTACTGTGATCTAGCCAATAGTTCGTCCATCCAACGAGCTGAGACTATGAAGAGATAGCCCCAAAGCGTCGGGCAATTGAGAGTGACTCAAATTGCGCCAGTGAGGCAAACGTAGGAGGAGATGTTGACCCAATTAGGCAATGAATATGACTTCGGACCTCGGCTGGAAGGCGAACGACAGGGAAAAGTGAATTCCTTTCAGAGTAGAGGCTTGATATTGCCATCCTGTGTTTGTTGACCTGTTCATCGCACACACTGCCATCAGAGGACGCCAAACATGCATTTTCCATTTCTGTTTGCGAAATTCGCCAGACGGAAGCAAGAACTGGGAGAAAAATGAACGGTAAGATTCACGAGAAATACTCGTCGACGTACGGAGCTGGATGTCAGACTGACTGGGAGTCACTGCAGTCGTTGAACGTTGAACTTCACTCTGATTACAAGTCCCTAACTGGTACAGGCGTATCTACAGATTTATTCCCCCTCTGCATCAAAACAAACCGTTCATGAGCCGTTGCACAGCGCTCTCCGGCTCCTGCCTCGCCATCTCGATAATACTCAACAACTTCTTGATACCAACCAATAACGGCAACGTCGGCGTTTCCGCCTCAGAGGCGTTCCGCGGGAATCCAACACTAGAGAGTTGCCGCATGGTTTCGCGTAGGTCGTCGTCCGTGGCGAACAGCTCGACCGATCGGAGAACTACTTCGAGTTGTCCGAGGTGCGAGATGGGAGGTACCTTGATCGAAGCATCAAACACTTCTGAGAACCCTAGATCTGTAATGTGTTGACCCAGAGACGAGGTTGCGATCACCAGGAGGCGACGACCCTAAAATGTGCTCAGCATGACAGTGTCAAAGCCATCGGCATGATGATCCTGACCTTAGGAGGTCTCCGTGCAATGAGTACCAGTAAAGTCTGAAGGACGGCATTCGAAAATCTATTACCCAAATACGTCCAATCTGTACCGTCGACGTGTCAATTACCGTGCACAGCACACCAAGATTGAACTGACCTAGCAGGCGTTCCAGGTTGTCTACGACAATAACACTCAAAGGACTCTTGTAACTGTCGTTGAAGGTTTTCGTGATGGAAGTAATTTTTTGTGCTTCCGAAAAGCCAACCATACGATCTGGCGAGATGATCTTCACAAACGGAAATTGCGACCGCCATGCCATCGTTGCAGCCAACACCGTCTTGCCAGATCCAGGTAGTCCATTCAGAAGGACACTAACCCGCGGTGTCCGCTCGGATTTGGCAACTTGGTTGACGAAGAGTTTCCCCTTTTCCAATATTTCCTGAAAAGCGTATCGACATCAATAGGCCCCGAAGCATGAGGGTTTCACGACCCACGTGGATATCGGAATCAAACTCGATAATTCCATTTTGAATCACATCCTGGATCTCCTCTTCAGAAGTGCCAAACGCGGGTTTAATTTCCTCCAATGCATGGGCGAAATCGTTCCGGTTCACTCTTAAATTCTCCACGTCGTCCGAAATCCCCGCGAATGTTCCAACCTTTACATGCCGATTGAATGCAAAACTCGTCGCGCTTTTGACAAAGCCCTCGATTTCAGCGCCAGAGTAGTTTTTCATCAACTGTGCAAGCTCATGAAGGTCGACGTCACTGTCCATTACTTTGTTCGTTCGCATCTTGGCTGTGTGGATTCGAAGGATTTGATACCGGCCGTCCGCGTCAGGGAGAGAAATTTCCATATGGACTTCAAGACGGCCTGGTCGTAGTAGTGCCTCATCAATCATGTCCACTCTGTTCGTCATCCCAATCACAAGGATATTGTTCAGTCTGTCGACACCGTCCATCTAACGCTAGGGTAAGCATTTTCCAAAACTCGGATACGAGACACTCTACCTTTGACAAGAGCTGGTTGACAACGGTGTCGCCCACGCCAGTCCCGCTGTTCGTTGAACCACGCTGTTTAAAAATGGCGTCCAGCTCGTCAAAAATGATGATGTGCAAGCCACTCTCGTCGCCCTTCTCTTTGTACTACAGTAATATCTGGTATCAACTCCACCCGAGAGGCGTAGAATAAGACTCACCTCCTTCTCGGCGTCTTCAAAGAGCTTACGGACGTTCTCTTCGGAAGCACCGACGTATTTATTTAGAATTTCAGGCCCATTCACAACCTTGGGCTCCCGAGCATTTAACATTTTCCCGATTTGACGTGCAATGAGAGTTTTACCCGTTCCAGGAGGCCCATGTAATAGAATACCTATGGCACGACCGTTCATCCAATTTTCTGGACATCCTCGAGTAATGACTAACCTTTGACGTGTTGAATGCCGAGTTTCTCGACAAGGGCTGGGGGAAACACGCGTGAAGCAAATGCACGACGAAAGATGTCATTAAACTCCTTGTCGAGACCTCCGATACCCATATCCTCGAATTTAAAGTTGGGTGAAATGATTGCGTTGGTAGCAGCTCTAGCAAGGCAATGAGGTCAAGCCATTCATTTTGGCGTGGAAGACCCACCTCTTGGCGCTTGCCTTGATCTTCATGGAACTACCTCCCTCTTTCATGATGGTGACATCCGTCTTTTGCATCATGACGCCCATCTCGATGTGTCTTGGATTGGTTCTCCGCCCACCCTTCTGCTCGTCGGCCAGCTCGAGTATGCCTAACGATGCGACTATGAGCTTGATTTTATCACCTTTGAAATCCACAGTAAGGATTGCTCCAGGTGCGAAGACGAGTCCGTTGTATGCATTAAGGAGTTTTGAAATCATCTCATCCTGGTCATACGGTGTGGTATTCTCGTAATTCTTTTTCAAAAAGCTGGCGACGAAATCGATGGATTGTAAAAATGGAGGGGCTTCCGGATGTGGCGAAGCGGGAAGTAACTCGACGGTAACTTCGTCACCAGTAAGGGAAAGTTCCATCCACTGCCGGAAGGACGAAGAAGCTGCTACTGTTCCAGGAGCGATCATTCCGGACGTATCATGGCTTTGAATGCGAGTCAGTAGAGAGTGTTACAAACGAGTGTCAAAACCTACCATGTCGTGACGGGATATCTTCCTTTAACGATGACGTGTACGCCATTGGGAAAGTCGGACGGGTTGACGACGAGACAATTTTTGAGGGCGAGGGGCTCGGTTGGAGTGCTCACGACGCCATAACTGGAATGCAAAGTCAATTGACGGTATGTGTACAAGGGCGAGGGTGCGTACTTCATGCCCGAGCGCAGTGGAGGTGGTTTGCGATCGGATGGTCGCTTCTCAAAGAGCGTTAGGGATGGGTCATTGTAGTGCCCTGGCGATGGGCGAGCATTTGACCGCAGCGCAGCGGGCAACTCGGGTACACGGTGGTATTGGTTTGATTGGGGTGTTGATGCGGGTGATGATCTACCAAAAAACGACGACATGTGTGTCTATGGGATATGATTAGGATATTGGTTGTTCAAGTCTCGCCTTGTCGTCGTAGTCGTCGTGGTCGTAGTCGTAGTCGATACCGCAGTAAGTAGTTTGCTTGGCGGGTAATAGATTACGTCATCAACTGGGGCTGGTCCGGTTTGGGTCTTTCTCATCTCTTTCTCAGTTTCTGCCACCAGCGCGGATATTTGGACGCGTCGTGGTCGAGCCAATATTGGACGATGAGCTCAATAGCAAGGTTAATCACGAAGAGCTTGGGAAACCTTCCCCTCGACCGTCGCTCATGTGAACTCCTTGGCCCAACAGCACTGGTGAGTTCCACTACCACGCCAAAACACATCCAGACCCAACCAGTATCGTAGGTCGTTCAAGCACTTATGGGCCTTCTTGCAGTTCTCTCGCTCGTCTACAAAAGGCATCGCGAAACACAGAAACGTCCGTGGGAGATATGGTAACCCATTCGTTCGCTCCCCTATACCTTAACTCACGATTTCATAGGCTTTTCGACGTTTTAAAACAAGTTTTTGGCGCCATGTTTATCCACGGACTCAACGTACTTATATCCGACCTTGGATCCTATCGCTTTTCTGGGAATGCCTGCACATATTACTTTCTTAATATCCTCATTGATACCACACTAGGTATGTTTTGGTTGTCTCCGAGACTCGACTGCGTTCGTGACGCAGCTGCATTTGACAGGCGTGGGACTAATTTATATCGTTCTACAATGCGCAACATGGGTACTTTCAAAGAAGCTTGGCATCAAAGGCTTGAAGACAGGACAATATGGCAACCCCCCCTCGTTCTCATACTGGATTCGTCAGGCTTCCGTATACATTCTCGCCCTCACTGTCATGAAAATTGTCGTGGTTGCATTGTTTGCTTTTTGGCCAGGCATATCTGCCATAGGTGACTGGCTCCTTAGCTGGACCACGCTTTGGGACGGTGACTCGGTTCAAGTCGTATTGTAGGGGAAATCGTTTCCTCGCTGCGCAAGATTTCACGTAATTTTTTTTTTCAGTGTTATGGGCGTGTTCCCCATGATCATGAACATTGTACAGTTTTGGTTGATCGACTCTATCGTTAAAGGATCCACCAATCCCGTTGTCGTTCGCGCTGTCTCACCTCGACACTCCGACTCTCAAGATCGCGAACCTCTGTTTCATTCTCCAGAAGACGATGATCCATCACGAGATGTCGAGGATTGTCCTCCATCGTCCACGGTCAGGACAATGTCGGAAGGAGACGTCAAAACACTCGTCGGGCCGGAGGACAATCAGAAGGGGAAGCTATCTGGATCGTCTTCACCACACTCGAGGGTTGATGGGGCGGTGGATGCGCACGATTTTTCATCCAACGATACCGGGGGCGTATCATCGCAAAGTGGTACCCGACCTCGGCACAAGTACAGACAAGCTTCTTCGTCGCTACATGCCTATCCGACAACCTACTCTGCGCCGGCTGTCAACACGCTCGATCCGTCGCGATACTCCGGCGTGTTCTCGCGTTCATTGGAAGATGTGGAAGCCATGGCCGACGGCGTCGCAGGCTTTGACACATGGGAAAAGGGAGATTGGAAGGAGCGAGCTAGATGGAGTGCCCGACTCCGATCTGACCAAAACAGAATCTCTCTCACCGTCGGTGCCAGGTAACAAGGTTCCGTCAATATTAATCTTGGGGTGGTTTCTTTGATCCAAGTATTCAAGTTCGCACACGTGTAAAATATCATTCTTGCTATGCTAGTAGACTCATCTGGACATCTTATTATCAATCACACATTTCAGCACTGCGTTCGTCGTAGGGTGTGTTGAACATGCGGCGTGTGTGACTATTGACCTGTTTATCACCACGGTACTCCCACCTTTCTCACTCGCTCCAAGAACCCCGCCTCAGATGCACATATGATGGTCGGAAACGCACCTTCCAATAACGTAGCACCTCTGGAGAAGCTTCCAGCACAGAGTGGCGTGGCGTTTTCGCTCGAAAACATCCTCAGCGACCACCACGACACCCTCGAGCACCCGGGTCTCAAACAACAAGAACTAGACGCATCCATCGCGACGGCTGCAGAGGGCTGGGACGAGGAATCTGCAGATCGCCCGACGCCAGAGGGGCTTTGTGTCGAATGCGAGGGTGAGTGGTACACCGGTTTATTGGGATGACGACGGCGACCATCTGACTGCCTGGTGACCGCTCTGGCAGACCAGCCCGCGCACCTGTCGTGCAAAGATTGCAAGGACAACTATTGCGAGGTTTGTTTCGCCGCGCAACACCGAAAAGGCACACGAAAGAAGCACGCGGTGACGCCCATCTCGAAGCACACCGACAGAGCACCAAATGGCGTCTCGAGTCGCACACTAAAGACGGCGGAGAGTAAAGGCGACGTGGTATTTCGTATTTTGTTCGCTCAAGCGTGGTGGGTCGCTCAGTTTTGTCCTAGGTAGCAGACGTCGAGATGGAGGAGGATTCGGATGCAGAACTCGACAAGATTGATGCTCGGCCTTCCATGGAACTACTCGGCGCTCAACCTACCATCGGTACCACCGTCGGCGAATGGTTCGTTGAGCGCGCGAAATATATTCCCCTCCGTCTAACGCTCGTCGAGCGTAAATATCTCCGTCTCCTCGACGCTGCACTTCAAGTATCAGAATATACCGACAAAATCGATACCATCAGCTTTGGCCTCTCAAAAGCAAAGCGCATCGTGAATCAAATTCGCGAACTGTGCGCAATCTTGTCTGGACTTGTCTTGTCTGCGGACTACAAGCTTGGGCAGGAACTCTTTACAGACCGCGATTTCCAGCGGAATGCAGAGTTCTACCAACAGATTTTCGAGCTTGGGCGGCGGCACAAGATTATGAACCCAGATAAAATGCGCACAACGTACGGCAAATTAATTTATCTCCTTCAGGTGAGCAATACATTTTTCGAGGCCTCTGATCGAGTGGTTGATGATTCCCGGTTTGTAGGACAGCCAATCACCCGAGGTCATGGACATGCTTAGCTTTTCCTGTGTCAAACCCATCCGATCCGTGTACAGCGTGCTGGAGAAGCATGGTGCCATGGCACTCCTTCGCGATGATCTTGTATCCGTTGCGACCAAGGAAATTTACTCTGACGGTCGAACTCGGCGCGACATACAAAAAGAGATCAAGAGCAAAGAACGCGCTATAGAGACACTTGCTACTCGGTATCAACGCGAGGGTCTCAGTCAAGAATTAGTGCGTCAGTGTCTTTACAGCATTGGAGATAACCACGCCTTCTTGCGCACGAATCGTGATCCTTGCGACCGCATGATTCATTACCTCAGGACGTACTTTCATCCCACACAGCCAAAAGATTCGAAATATAGTTTGGCCATTCGAAGCGGCAGAGGTGGGGCAAGGCTTAGTCATGACCATGCGAAGCAATATGCGTACGTATTACAGAGCCTGACACTCTGGCGCGAGATTCTGCATGGTATGTCTTTATTGTGTCTCCCAACTCGCGCTCACGCTGCCCGCTTAGACATGTTCCGCTTGTGGTCTCTCGCGGAGCAAGACCTGCTGTCTGAGAGTGTCCCTTACCGCCTTCGCGATACAGGTCAGGGACTGAACAGAGTACAAGCTTCTCCGAAAACGCTACGTATGATGCACACGATCCTTCACCGTGCTCAGCAAAGCGTTGGGTCCTGGGTCGGCTCATCTGCCATCCACATGGGCGATCACAACGTTCCCAACGCTCTGATGTTCATCGGTAAAAAACTGACCTCGCTCTCATCGTGCCCATCTAATCTACTCGCATCCCATCCTAGACAAGTACTCTCAAATATACCGCATTCTCCTCCCGATTTGCAACGCCCTCTCCCAAGTACCCAGTCTCTCAGACAAGCCCGCGTTGCGCTCCTACATTGAGGACGAGTTCGGATCCATCGACAACTGTATACGAGAAATTTTGTGTGACTTCTTCCGACACGGTTTCGACGGGTCCGGTGCGGACAACTTTTTCGACGCGGGGAGCTGTATCGATGGGCGATTGACGAGCGCGTGGAATTGGTGTGCACAGTTGGAGAAGAAGCGGTATTTTCATGTGTTTTTGTTGAGTGGTGCGTTTGGTATTGGTTTTGTTTCGGTGCAAATCATGTCACTCATGGGATCGCGGTTTTTACTGCAGGGTTCATTGGATTTGATGGCGAGTGGTGAGGCCTAGGTCTGGGACGAGGATAGAGTAGAGTTGGCGATAGACCATCCACTGAGCATGCATGTTGCACTTTTGCACGACAGATTTTCATGTATTCAGCATTCACTGAAACGGGCAAACAGTTCTCAGTTTGGCGATCATCGATCATCCTATTTTTGAAACCAACCTCGAGGCAGCTACCAGTGGTGTGGCTTTTTTCGCAGCACAGCCACTCAAATTGACCGTGACTTTATTCTCTCTAGGGCAGTGGAAGTTTGCTGATTTGTTGTGTTGGATAGTATAAGTGCTGGACTCTGAAACGTTTCTCGTAACTGCTTTCCTGCGTCTGAGCGGATCCGAGTCGGGCACAGCAGAGGAGCAACCTGCAAAACATGAGCCACATGTGTTGTCATTTCGTACCTCGATTGTGAGTTTCGAGTTTGAGACTCAGTGGTGCAAGTGATCCTGAGAATGAATGATCGTTTGTGAATGACGATATCGTTGAAAGGAGTCGGCCATTTCCAATGTGGCATCTTCCTTCTTGACGTGCAACTGGGTTTCACCGACTGTCCTGACACGTTTCGTATAGTCCGTTGGATCTATCAACTACCATTTGTGTCGAGGTCTATGTATCTTTCGAATTTCAGCCGGTGTTGCGTGCTGCGGAACAGCTCCGAACGGGGGCAGGTGTTGATCCGGTTTGCATTTGTGAGTAGCATCAACTTTGTAAGCAAGATTTCGCGCACTCACTGGCATTCCGAGTCATGGCTGGTCACTAGGTAATATATCAGTTAAATAATTGACGCTGTGACGTTCATTAGTCCCATTGGTCAACAGAATTCCGGCCTGGACAACCCATAGTATGCATTCTAGATTCAAGATTGACTCTTACTACAGTAGGTTTATTTATATCATCACCTCATCACTTGCTGGACCGCGTCTCCACCGCCTCCACTAGTAATTAAATAGTAGTGTGCTCAGAAGAAATCCGCACCTTCCGCACCTTCCGCTCCCGTTGAAGGAAGCACGCTGGCTCCATTTCGCATCCCACGGAATCCAAGGTGTCATGGGATCGGCGGAGACGGGAGAGTAGTTTTGGTGTCACCGACGGCCGCCGCCCACTTGGCTGACGATTACCAACGTTCAGGCACTCACACATGGGTGCTCAAGTTGCACAACGCTGCTGGGTGCCTGGGTATTCACTGCCGGGTGTTGTTCGTAACAAGGCTTCCGATCATTCACAGTCTTTGAATTTGAATCACCGCTTGTACTATCACGACTCTGTACGTGGACAACTCGATTTGTCCCATGGGCTGCCTCAATGTCTGAGCGGAAAGTAAGTACAGTCATGCGCCTGGGGCGGCATGACAACCCCGTTCTTTTGTTATCGTGCCTCGAGCCCTCGAAGTACATCAAACGGCAGTCTCTACCTGAACTGCCTGCTCGTTTTGGGTCGCTTGCGCTGCCTCGGCCACATTGCCACCCTTCCGTTGCGCTTGTGCGACAATTTCAATCACGCCCGCAAGTCCGGCTTTCCAAGTGAGCAACCGTTTCTCAAGCGCTTCCCATTGCTCCCGTTCAAACTTGCGTGCCGAAGACTTGTACACGTGAAGATTGTGCGTCGTCTGGGCGAGTTTACCGGTAACGAGACCCGCTCGGATCACTAAAATTGATCACATGATAGGTCATGTGCCCCCTGACAAAGAAGCTTGCGCCTTACCGTCAATGGTCCACATGTCGACTTCAGATACATCTATTTGCAACGTCGACGCGATCGCCGCGTACGGAAGATCCCGTCCAATGTAATCAAACGCGAGCGAGGAAAACGCCAGCAGTCGGATTTTGCGTTCGAGTTGTGCATGTTCGAGGTCTGCGAATGACCAGGACTGTTTGTGAACGAAATAGACGGTGATTGCAAAGAACGTACGGTAGGTTTCGAGGAGAGAAGAGTGGCCGTCTACCCACTCCCGGAATTCTGGCAATCCGTTTTGGAGAAATATCTGGATGAGTGGGAACAGTTCATGGTCTCGCAAAGCGATGACAGGATCAAGACTGTACAACGTATCGAAATCAAAGACAGTCGGTATGCGAAGGGCGGCAGCGATCGTATCAATGGCAGCTGTACGAGATTCAGGGGAGGGTGAAGGAAGAGTGTGTACGAGCAGGATTCGATATTCATAGGCAATGTCTCTGAGTGGCAACATCGGTAAGTGCAGAACACACCAAAGCTGCCAGAAATGCTCACTCTTTGCCTACTTGCGTCAGAGTATTTATGATAGTATTTAGGAATTGACTTTTCTCGTCGTCGGAAACGTGCCATTCCTTGAGCCATCGTTCAACGTCAGATTTTTTCAGCGCAAGAATGTCTAAGCTGCCGTTATCCGATGCGATTTGGAGGAGCGTAGTATATATTGGTAGTCGCAACCCGGACGACCGTGGAATGGCATTGAATAAATTGGTTAATCTAAGCTGAAGTCAGCACCACAGGTACAGGATGGTGGCAGTAGCCATCTCACATGCGATATTTGATCGAGGGGTTGTTGACAGTCGAGGTAGGGATTACATTGAGCAGATAGAGTACATGTTGTCTCGTTTCCGGCGAATCGACTTGCCAAAGGGTGAATAGATGTGCGTACAAGAGGTTGAAGAATCCCTCGATCTCTGCCGCAATGTCACAAGCAAACGCGAGTGATCGTAATCGCACATACCCTGGTCTGTTCCCTGACCTATGTTTTTTGTGTTTTTGAGCACGAGCTCGAATGCTGTCCGTCGTCTGTCCTCGTTGAGCGACGCGTTCTCCGAATCGGTCTTTACGACGTCTCGAAGTGACTGTAAGCGGGCTGTGCGTTCCTCGTCTGAATTTCCGCGCGCGGTGTACTCGACAAGCTCTTGGATCTGCTCCTGGAACGTTCCCTCCGCAAATACTGATACTGAGTCTGATGGCGACATGTCTACAGTTTTTGTATTCACTCAAACTCACTTTGGTCAAATGTACGTCAACAAGTACAAACACGCCTGCTATCAGTTACTCGACCGTGTGCACGGTACGCACCAAGGCTATTCGCACGAGCACCATATGCTCTGTTTCTATTCACAGTATTTGATTGATATTTTAGGCCCATTTTCCGCGTTTCCTGTGAAACTTCACGGGAGATATTCAGGCTATCTTACACTCAAACATGCCTACTAAGTCACTCGGGCAAATGAAATCAAACTTGGCAATTACTTCTGATCGTTCTTCGGCCACAGGCTCCGTACTCGCCATGGGGAATTATGCGGTATATAAGGTGCACGCTTCTCCGAGGCAGCTCCCAGTTCCCTGAGACCAAGAATGCATTTATCACTCCTTGGCCTTTCGCTGGCAGCTGCCCTCGTTAGGGCAAGTTACTATAGGGACGTTCCCTACAAGATCAAGGAGAGCATTCAAGGTCCTCCTCGTGGCTGGTTCAGACACGGGCCTCCTCCTCCGGACCATCCGATAGAGCTCAAGATTGCGCTTCCCCAGCCACATTTCCCTGCTCTGGAGAAGCACCTTTGGGAAGTGAGTGATCCTAAGCACGAACGCTATGGTGACTACTTGTCAAAGGAGGAGACAGAGGCACTCATGGCACCCCATCCCGAGACGCTGGATGTGGTTAGTGAATGGTTGTCGACGTACGGTATCGAGGAAGAACATCTCCATCGATCCCCGGCGCAAGATTGGGTCACCATTCGTGTCCCAGTCTCCCTTGCAGAGGAAATGCTCGATACGGTGAGCACCCCATTTCACACAAATTGTAAGTATCCTCAGCGGAGAACCAGAAATATGAAATCTATAGGCATTCGGACAGTGGGGACAGCATCGTCAGAACGACCAGTTACAGCCTTCCGGAGAGCGTGCACGAACATGTCGAGCTGATCCAACCAACGACAATGTTCACTCGCGTTCGCCCATTCAAAAGTACTCTCCATTGGCAAAACACGGTGATGTCTGGCTCACTGAGCTCTGGCACCGGCACGCTCACGGGGCCAGCTGGAAACCCAGTCGATGCCACCTGCAATCACACGGTTCGGCAACACTTAATATCTAGACCCATCTAATAACTCGGTTCTATAGATCACAATCACCTGTCTCCAACAACTTTATAATGCCGTTGGATACAAGACTTCTGCCACCAACGGTAACAAGATTGCGGTTACCGGTTACCTTGAGCAGTACGCCAACAACATGGATCTCCAGCAATTCTTCAAGCTGGAGAGCCCAATGGCATATGGGTCCAACTATACTTTTGTGTCCATAAATGGTAGGAATGAGTCATACTCGGGCACCAAACGCCGCGCTGACCATGCGGTCAGGTGGCATGAACAATCAGACTTACGCGGCTGCTGGAGTGGAAGCGAACTTAGACACTCAATTTGCTTTTGGGCTGACCTACCCGACCCCCGCGACCTTCTTCTCAACTGGGGGCTCGCCTCCTTATATTCCTGACGCTTTGACCCCGACGGACACTAACGAACCCTATGTTAACGTGCGATTTACCCTTATTCACTATTACGATTTTCCGAGTTTCATCATTGATCACAGTGGTTGGACTACGTATCTTCTCAAGAGTACCTTCCCCAGACGATCTCGACGAGTTATGGTGACGATGAACAGACAGGTAACTTATTTCCGATTCTCCAGGTGGTCATACTCTGATTATAGGCAGTTCCATACACTTATGCAACTCGTGTCTGTTCTGGCTTCGCTGCCCTTGGTGCCCGCGGTATCTCCCTCTTGTTCTCTTCTGGAGACGGTGGCGTCGGAGATGGTGACGCTAACCCCGCGACTCAACAATGCTTCTCGAATGATGGTACCAACAGAACTGTGTTTATCCCCGCATTCCCCGCTGCCTGCCCATAGTGAGTGTCCCTTGGTTGGCGTAAAGCATCCCCTCATCGGCTTGAATGAACCCAGCGTAACATCCGTCGGTGGTACTAACTACATTCCTGAAACTGCCGTCTTTTTCTCTGGCGGGGGTTTCAGCAATTACGTGAGTCCATATCTCCACCACCGCTTCTAAAGTTATTCTGACTAGTCGCATCCCATCAGTTCCCTCGACCTGATTACCAGAATACGGCAGTAAGCAAGCATTTGGAGTACCTCGTACCAGGTACATATGAAGGCTTGTACAACCCGTAAGCATAACTCACTTCCTGTACGACTACATTTAACAAAGGTGGCGCCCCTTAGTTATGGTCGGGTAGGCGTCTCTCTCCCACCTAATCCCCCATCATGTTCCTAACCAACGCCTTTTGTGTAGGGTATCCCCGATGTCGCTGCGCAAGCCTGGGACTTCCTTATCGTCTACCAAGGTAAAACAGGCTATGTCGCCGGCACATCCTGCGCCTCTCCGACCTTTGCCTCCTTCGTTTCCATGCTCAATGACGCGCGAATCAGTGCTGGCAAGGCTCCTCTAGGCTTCTTGAACCCTTGGTTGTACGAGACCGGATACGCCGGACTGAACGACATCACTGTGGGTAACAACCCTGGATGTGGTACCGAGGGCTTTAACGCGACGGTCGGTTGGGACCCCGGTATGTCCAATCATTGTTCTCTTAGATTGTTGTTGTCCCTGGAATACCGATTGACCGATGTAACTTCGTGCAGTGACCGGTTTCGGTACCCCGAACTTTGAGAAGCTATTGTCGTTGGCAATGGCTGCCTGATCGTTCTTATGGGATGAAAGAGGGAGAATTCTTGATGGACGTGTAACTTGGGTTATCTACGGTATGAACCGCATCATTTGCGACGTCAAGTTATGTGCTATCATTTATTCTGTGTCAATGTATGTACAATGATCATCAATCCTTCAATGTGGACAAAGGACAGCCATGTATACTGCAAGACTTCGACTGAACCTTATTTGTCGTGCATGCCCAGGCCAACGTAGGTGTTTCGTGTATTAACTGTTTGACACCCACGGTGACATCGCAGTGCCTTTGCGGTACATCGTTTATATGAAACCAGTGAAGATTCGTCAAAAAACTGATCCGAGTCGGAACCGAATTCGCCCTGGGCCAAGTCTCTCCGTTTGAGCATTTGGTGAGCCTGGAAAGTATCTGAGCACATTCAAAGGCCAAATTTACAAACAGTGGTCGTATGAGCAACGCAGTCAGAAATTGTGAGACCCCTACTGTTTGGATTCGGGATTACAGACGGACTCCCCTTCAGTTTGGACATGTTCCTGACATCTAAAATCATCTCTAAATCGTCAAGGTACGTCGAACTGAAAAGTTCCATCTGAAACATGTATGTACATTGCCCCATTTCACGACACCGGGTACTGACATGAACATTTCTCACGGTCATCCAGACGGACGGAGGTTGACGGGCTCAAACCTGTTCGAACCACCCGTTCTGACACAGCTTCTCAGCCAGATTCACCATGGCGCGCATTACAATATATGATAATGATCTGGTTCCTAGTCCCCACACCTTCCGTCTCGTCAAACATGCATCTGTCGTTCCTTTTGCTTCCGTTCGCAGCTACACTAGTGGGGGCGGGACTCTACTACAATAAAGGCCCCTGCAAGATCAAGGAAAGCATCCACGGTCCTCCTCACGGCTGGCGCAAATATGGCCCTGCTCCTCCGGATCATTTCCTAGAGCTCAAGATTGCCCTGCCCCACCCGTATTTCCATATTCTGGAAAAGCACCTCTTGGAAGTGAGCAACCCCGAGCACGAGCGCTATGGTGACTACTTGTCAAAAGAGGAGACAGAGGCACTCATGGCACCACATCCCGAGACGATCGACGTCGTCGGCGAATGGCTGTCCTCATACGGAATCGAGGAAGAACATCTCTATCGGTCTTCGGCTCAAGATTGGATTACTATTCGCGTCCCAGTCGCTCTTGCAGAGGCAATGCTTGACACGGTAGGCGGAAATATTTTACGACGACGATGTGCTCAAAGCGAAGAACCAGAAATATGACATCTATATCCACTCGGATGGAGACAGCATCGTTCGAACGACCAGCTACAGCCTTCCAGAGGACTTGCACGACCATATTGAAGTGATCCAACCAACGACAATGTTCAGTCGGGTCAAGGCACTTAAAAGTACTCTACATTGGACAGACTCTCGTTCGTCGGTGAATCCCCCGAGTGGTACAATTACCGGGCCGGCTGGAAACCAAGTCGATGCCAAATGCAACCAGACGGTTTGACAATTTTATATGGTGTAAACACGCGCGTCTGATATTCTGGTTCTATAGATCACTGTCGATTGTCTCAGACAAATTTACAACGCTGTTGGATACAATACTTCCACAAACAACGGCAACAAAATCGCCGTTACCGGTTACCTTGAGCAGTACGCCAACAACCAGGATCTGCAGCAATTCTTCAAGCTACAGAACCCTGCAGCATATGGGTCCAACTATACGTTTGTGTCTATACATGGTAGGAATATGTCATACTCAGACAACAAACACATGCTGATCGTGCGGATAGGTGGCTTGAACAATCAGACATACGCAGCTGCGGGGTCGGAAGCGAACTTGGACACTCAGTTTGCTTTTGGACTGACCTACCCAACACCGGGAATCTTTTACTCGACTGGCGGGTCACCCCCCTATATTCCCGACGCGTGGACCTCGAGCAACACTAATGAACCCTACGCTGACGTTCGCTTCATCTTTGTTTATTATTTCAGTTTCCTGAGTTTTCATTTCAGTGGTTAAATTACATAACCTCTCAACAATACCTTCCTCAAACAATTTCAACCAGTTATGGCGACGACGAACAGACAGGTAAGTTATTACGTGACTCATGGTGGTGTACTTTGATTGCGGTCAATGTTGGGCAGTTCCATACAGTTACGCAACCCGTGTGTGTTCTGACCTCGCCGCGCTTGGCGTCCGCGGTGTCTCGCTGTTGTTCTCCTCCGGTGATTGGGGTGTCGGAGATGGGAATTCTGATCCAACGAGTCAGCAATGCTTTTCCAATGATGGTACCAACAGGACCAAGTTCATGCCCATTTTCCCTGCAAGCTGCCCATAGTGAGTATTTTCTCTCCTGCCGTGTCGTTCTTCTGATTAAATTCAATGTACCCAGCGTGACAGCGGTCGGAGGTACCCAACAAATACCTGAAATTGCCACTTTCTTCTTCTTCAGTGGTGGAGGTTTCAGTGATTATGTACGTTGATTCTCATACTTGCGCTTGCTGCGACATCTACTAACTGTGAAACCAGTTCCCTCGACCGGATTACCAGCAAGCGGCGGTAAGCAAGTACTTGGATGCGCTCGCCCCTGGAATCTACCATGGTCTGTACAACTCGTAAGTATATCTTGTTCCCCCGAGTTACTTGTCTTACGAATGGCCGTAGCACTGGTCGTGTGAGCACCTGGCTCTCCCAAATTCTGCATCAATTCCCAATTAATATACCTGCATAGGCCTACCCCGACGTAGCTGCGCAAGGTGTTCAGTTCGACATCGTCTACCAAGGTGACCCAAAGTCATTCGTGTCTGGCACGTCTTGCTCTGCCCCCACATTTGCCTCCATTGTGTCTATGCTCAATGACGCACGGCTGAGTGCCGGAAAGTCACCTCTGGGCTTCTTGAACCCGTTCCTCTACCAGACCGGATATGCCGGATTGAACGACATCACGGTGGGTAACAACCCAGGATGTGGTACAAATGGGTTCAATGCGAGTGTTGGTTGGGATCCTGGTATGTCCATCCTATTCTCTACTCCCGATATCCAACGTGATGATCTGAATCGCTGCTATTTTGCAGTGACCGGACTCGGTACGCCCAATTTCGAGAAATTGTTGAAGCTGGCGAAAGACACCTGTTAAACCTTGGGCACGAAACCGGACGGGTTCGGTTACATCACGGTAGACATTTATGTACTATTATTTTCCTACCTCTCTCCTTTTTACTCCATATTTTACGGACATCGCGTACCCACGTTCACCTTTCCTCCAGTCGAGACTGGAAGTAAGCTATTATCCCACTTCTTTCCATTCGAATGTACTTACCAAGTTTAGTATTTACCCTCTGTCTAGTCTCGGGTCCCAACAACCTGTTGAGACGGGACAGGGGGGGGAGGAGAGGAAGGCTGGCGTGATGCGGCCGGGTGCGGGTTGCAGCGAGTGGTGGAGAACGAGTCTTTTAACAAGTGGATTTTATATTACTTGGGCCAGCTGTGTCGAAAGGGGGGGTGCGATCGCACGTGGGTTGCAGCGAGTGGTGTGAACGATTCATCTACATACGTCAGCATCTGCAAGTCAAGAGTGAGTAGGGACCAAGACGATGCGCGCGGCCAACGTACAACAGACGGTGGCAACGGAGCGCGTAAGCATAACACAAGGCGAACGAGATGGAGCATGTGGCGACGAGCAGGGCGCGGGATAGCAAGCCTTGGGGGTGACGCGGTCCCAATAACGAGCGGGGCGGGGCATGCAGCTACGTGGCGCTTTCAAATAGGATATGACACAGCGCGAGACGGGGATGGATATCACTAGCGTGCGGCGCACGGCGCACGTCGGGGACTCGGAGCTTCGTCTTGAGGACGTCGATCTCGTTGAGGAATAGAATGATGGATGTTCGTAAAAACCAGCGAGAGAAGTTGCTGACCGACGACTCGGGCATTCGATCTTACAGAGGAAAGGGGAATTTAGTACCTCTCAAAACAACGGATTCACTTTTTTTTTTCCCCTCCAAGTGCTCAGTCGACCACTGACATCAAAAGTGTGTGTCCTGAGCAACATCGAAGTGGGTTGAGACGTGGCAAGGTGGGGAACGTACTGTAGTCGGCTCGAGTCTCCGTGATACCTGTCCTCTTCAGACGAGCTCGCGAGACGTCGTTTCCCATAGGTAGGTGATTTGGTGCACCTACCTGGTGGAGCAGCTCGGTGAAGACTCGGAAACTGAACCAGACAGGTGAGAAAGCGGGAGGACGGACGAAAAAAAAAACGAGGCCTACTAAATGGTTAGGTGTGAACCACCGCGTCTATGCGAATCGTTCACCTCTAATACAAGTCATCACCCATCGACGAGCACCACCTAATCGAACACCAACAACCCAGCAGCGACACCTCCCTCGTTGCTCTCCACCCCTTTCGTCCGCATCAACCACCCCACATCACCCCGTTCCTTGCGCACGACGCCCACTCCCTCATCTTTGCAGAACAACGCCCATCCAAATATGCCCAACTCGGATATCGTCTCCGCGCGGACTGGCTTTGCGCGCTCCTCTGAGTTCTCGTTGTCGTTGTCTGTCACGAGACGTTACGCCTGTCAGCGCATCCGCTTGATCCAGTGTCTCACCTCTTGTTCTACTTGACGTTGTCTCACTTATTTGATTATTCTTTCTATTATTTAGTCCTGATCCGTCCTGACGCTTCCTCTTCTCTGGTTTGACCTCTTCTGCCTTTCGTCACATCCTGTACGCGGTTCAGGTCGTCTATACATATATTCTCGACGCAACCTCGTGCCAGATCAGGACAATCCTAACATTGTCGTCGCTGTTCTGTCCCGTACCGGATCTCCGAGCATCCCTCGCCAACTCGCAGGCGGTGGGCATAATGTCTGCAAGGTGGATATCCCTGCGGATTTGAATGGACTCGCGGTGGCGAAAACGCGAGCGTGGATCGCGATGGCGTTGATCGTACCCCCTGCTGGCGTCGGATCGTATCTCGTGCGTGCCGGGATTTATGGCACGGTTCTGCTCGAGGGCGAAACGGGCTTTCCACTGCGATTCTGTGGGATAGTCAGTCGGGACGTATCTTGCCCGGAAGTAGATGGTCGATGTAGGGTTCGAATTGGATGGGTTGGCGAAGAGTATACGAGACAAACCAGAAAGCGATACAGTAGTGGCGAGTTCACTGAGAGTTTGGCGAACTACACGTGTGCCACGCCTGGCGTCCGAGTCGGAAGTGAGTGACGGTTGTATCAGGAATATGTATGCGGTCATAGACGTGCATTTCCAACGACTCGTATTCGAGGCAACATTGGTCAAACATGCTGCGCTCGTTGGGCTGTAGTACGACAAACAGGACGTATGCGCTGCGGGGAGGCAGTGAGTCAGCAGTACCTCAACATGGTATCATCATTAGGGGCTTAAGATAAGGAGTCGATGGCATCACCGCGGTCTTCTTTATTCTTCAACAGCACGGCGAACCTTCAAAACGGCTGTCACGTCACGTCAGCCACGCCTGCCGTTGGTGTGACGGGACTCACGGCGAATACCTGTCACCCTTGTATCACCTAAGTGCCCCTTATCTCGTCCGTAATCACAAGTATTTCCTGCAAGCGACTTTCCTTCCGTGAGCGGCGGGCCACTCGGCGACGAATTCGTTACAATACATCCCCCACGGTGCGAACCTACGATTTGACGCAAAGTGCACACCAAGGCTACTGCAGGTGAGTACTTGAGTCTCAAACCCTTGCTATGTTGGTCGTAGTCGACGGGGTTGATATAGAGCCAACATCAAGGCACCCCTTATACCATACATCGTGGCTGGCATGAGAGATCTGGAGACCTAGAGAGTCCCTCCTTTCCACCATTCTGGCCTGATGCACATGTGCCTTGCCCTCATCTTGCCACTTCGTCCGACGCGCGGCGCCGGCCTGTCCACCCACACTCTCCTGACACGCACACATGCGATCGTGAATCGCCCACCACCATTCTCCCCCGTTCCATCTGGCCTGATGCGATGAGTGACACACTGCGCCTGTCATAAGGCGTCTCGTCAAACATATAAAAGCATGGTGGAGATGGTTACATTTTCAATCGCAATCTCAGGCTTCTACATTGTTCGCAGCCACTTCTTCGAGTCTAGCTCCGCCATGCGCTTCACCCCTGCTCTCATCTCCACCCTCTTGTCTGCTTCAACATTTCTTGCCCAACTCTTCCCTTATGCTGGTCTTCAATTGTCAACCGACACGGTGGGTTGTTAATCCCTTGACCGCCTCTTGCTTGATCTAATCCTCTCTTGTCTCTAGTATCCTTTTACCTATATTACCGCCACTCTTGCAGTCCCAAAACTTCATCTAGCCTCTTGTCGCGATGGAGATGTCGCTTATGCCGGGGTCAACATGTCTGACCCTCGCACTTGCCCCGGTGGCGGCGGTATTGAGGCTGGTGTCATTCTTATGTGCCAGAACAATGTAGTTGTCTATCGTCGTAAGGAAGCCTTCAATTGTGAATTTATGATTTCACTCACGCATCTTTTGTTGCGCGTAGCTTATTGGCGGCCGTATCCCGAGGATTCACACGCCGACCGTAGTTTCTCCATCGCTGAGGGAGATAACATCGAAGTGAATATTGTTGTGACTGACACAACTACCCGGCCCGATGTTGACGTGACCATCGTCAATCTGTCACAAAATCGAAACTTGAAGACCTTCCGGCCTTTTCCTCGCTCAACTCTCGATGTCAGATGCCTGACAACTGCGGCGTGGATGATGAGAGCCGAGGTTCGCAATGATAGGCTGCATATTCCCGTGTTTGAACCCTTCTTCTTGCGAAATATTGAGGCAAGGACCTCAAATAGGATTTATAACGGGCGGGAAGGGAAGGCGGCGGTAATGACCCATTCCGATAAAGTTTCATTGGTCAGAGCAGAGAAGCCTGATGGAAGCAACACAGAACTCCGCTTCAAAGTGACACACTGGAGGTAACAAGAAGGGACCGGCTACTGATTCTTTCTCTTTTTTTTTTTTCCTGATATGTCATATATTTTGTTTCAATGTCACCTTTCCCTCCACTCTCCACCATCTGTCCTTGAACCTTGCATGCACTTCAGGTGGTTCCTACCACTTCTCATTTTTGCCTTTTACAAGAGTTGCTTTGAAACTGTACATCGTTGACTCGGAATCCAATGTGGTCTACAGAGCTATGTCAGTCTGTCGAGCAGACTATCTTGGTTGAGTCACCGAGGTGGGCGAGTGGTCACGACAACGCCATGGAGATCATGCAGTCATGATCGTCACGTCGCCGTTGCAAGCGTGATGGTGCGGGCTACAGGGCCGAGGCCAGGGCAACAAGGAAAACAAGTGAAGGGGAGGGCGGGGCAAGCGCGAGCGCGAGGTGCGCATGATGGGAAGGGGATGCAAGTGGTGGCGGTGGCGAGCAACGGCGTCCGTGCATGTCGGGCGAGGGGAAGGCATGCAGGTGATTGTGGGCGGTGGCGATGGCGAGGAGGGCGAGCGGAGGCACGGTCGAGGCACCTACGAGGCCAAACCGGAGGTGCAGCGTTATTTTGGGTGACAAGGCTCCCGCGAGGCGTGTCTAAGAGACATGTTACTACGTATAACGAAAATGGGAGCCTCATGGCAGTCACTCGATCTGACTTGCCTGACCACACTCCACCTGCACCTCATTCCTGAAGCGTTTGAGCGAAGCATACCAGAACTGCTGAAGACGCTCAAATACACACAGAATCTCACCCATCTCTATCTTGAATATGCCCTTGCCAGTGCCGCTGGTCTTCTTTCAAGCACGGAATTCAAAACTTTACGCAAAATTACATTACCTCGTCTTTCCCGCCTCTTGCTAGAAGCTCCATTGTCAACGG
>JBBPLG010000125.1:0-44300 GCA_038089695.1 Xanthoconium separans | reverse complement strand
GCGATCATCAAACAACCGACAGGAATTTTCGGGAAGGCAATGGATGGCCTGAATTGTTTATTGTTGTGTGGTCCGTTGGTGATGATCGTACATTGCAGCACTCGTTGATGATTCGTCAGAGGACACTAGAAGCTTTCTCGTTGGGAAACTTGGGGAGACCCTTGAAGGTTTCAATGCATCCGGACTTGCTAAGATATTGGAGGCTGATGGTGAGGACGTCATCATATGTGTCATTGGGTCGACGCTACTCGTCATTCTGTCTAGACTCACGCATCCTGATCGCTGCCTTGCGTGTAGTATTGACCCTTGCACGAATTCCAGACGGTAAATGTTCCAGTTTTTTCGGTAATTTTATGGTAATCCGATATAATTCAGTGTTGGCGAGAAATGCCTGCTTAATAGCGAAGCCCAGGATCCAGAAGTTGGCGACTCAGCATGAAGGATCAGTCGGTCAGCTTTCTGTTGAAATATTGCTCATGCTATATGAACACCCTCATGGGGGTACGCGATAGGTCGTTGTCCTTGCATACCATTCCTTACCACAGTTTCAGACACACTGAACATCCACAATGCGCGCGTCCGAGCTAATCTTGCCAGTGCTCTTGTCCGCTCAGGCCTAGATAGACACAGTTCGGCAGATAACCAAGACCCCAGACAAGAGATGTTGTCTCAAGTATTCGGGCTGAGTAAGTGCTGTTCAACAGTCCAATCCAAACGAGATTTAAAATGACTCCTATATATCAGATGCCGTCGAGCTCAACGATGCGCAGAGAAGGCTGATCGAAATACTGAAAACGTCCGTCGAGAAAGAGGATACTCGGGAGCGTACCGCTGCCACGTTGATCCTTCTGAAGCTATGCGAGAGTGAGTGCAATATGAATGAACTACATACACGAACCCATATTTCGTCAGCCGAGGCCATCCGCAGCTATCTCTGCAGTATTGACCTGTTGGAGCTCTTCGTCATGCAGCTGCAACGCAAGGATAGCGCATTGCTTGCTGCATACGCATTGACGATCTGTTTGAAATACAGTGAGTGTAAGCATCTGGCGGAAAACTCGCATAGCTTAGAATCACACTAGCCAACATGAAAGGGCCCATACAAGACAACGACAACCTTCCGACATGCATTGTTGCCATGCTGGCATTCGATTATTTTGATGAGGCCGTCGGACAAGTAGAAGGATTCCAGATCTTCAGAGACTTGATGCAACACGGTAAAGACACCTTCTGTTGTTTTGGATGTTCTGGTTTCATGTGCTAATTCATCTGACTTAGCTGACCTGCGGAAAAAGATCGAGAATTACAAATTCGCTGAGATTCTGGACATGAAGCTCGGTTCGGGCAGACCAGAGCAAATTCGGACAGGCCTAATCTGCTTAGAAATCATCCAGTCTTTCGGTATGTAACAAGAGTCGCGATGTCAGTTCAGTGTAGCTGAGGCAATCCCTAGACCCGAACGGTCCCTGGACAGACGAGCTTGTTGGAAGCAGCTTGGAACGGCTGACTAACACAGCATGGAAGGTGCAGAGAGCAGGTGTCGTGATCCTTTCTGCGCTGGCTCAGACAGGTGTGTTTGGGTGGAGAAAACTTATACAAAGACATTTTTTGACGCTTCTTTAGAACGCGGAGTGGGAACCATCAGTCGCCGTATACAGGAAATAGTCAAGATGCTACTTCCGGATGGTTATCTGGCGATCTCAGTGAGGACCAATGTCATTGGACCCGGACTCCGCTGACGATGCCCAGGTGCAAAACAATGATTCTCCACCGATTGCACCAGGTTGGCCGTCTTCGCGGATGCTGGGACCTGCATGGGCATTGTGTGTGTTGGTGAAGAGCGGCATGTACCACCTGCCAATTCTCAGAGTCATTGGTCCTGACATGACACTCATTTTAGAGACACTCCGCGTCCGTGTGCGAGAGACACTGCAATATTCTAGCTTTAAACAATTGTTTCTTTCTGGAGCGCTTGTTAACGACGCGGGTACGTCGCCACGACAAATGTGGACTCCAAACCGAAGTAACTCCTTTCTTTGGGACGGGGTATGTAAGACTGAGACACCTTTTCCGTTCTTCTCAGCTGATGTGATCACAATGCTTCACGAGCTGATCAAAGTTGTCGACGGGGAACTGTCCGAAGGTCTCGTGTTGATTGGGGACCCCGTCGTACCCCACAGTGCCCGTCGGGACCGTCTCGTATCGGCCCTCTATGACCGGTCGGTTGCGGTAATGACTTCCTTTCCAATCACGGTAGGTGTTTCAGTACTCGTGTGGTTGCTATTACGCCGATTCATATGTACGTCCAGGCGTTCAAGTGCGTATTGAGTCTCCTTGTGAATGGTGATTATTCACGTGGACGGTTATCTGGTTTTTTTAGACGGTTGCGATCACGCAATCCAGATCGCGGGGCCTTGGAAAGTTCCCCTGGCAACGCTACCCAGCGTGAGCACACGGGTGAAGCTGGCTGGCCCTGTACAAGGTATGAAGATGCTGCATTTCAGTGACGTGTGCTTGGACTAACGTACCTCGGAAGGGTGGATGTTCACGAATCCGAGGAATATAACACCATGACAACTACATTTGAGCTGCCTGGCTTGAAGCCAGATGATATTGTCATTGAGGTTGACAGGGACCGTCTCACGGTTACCGGAGAGGCTACGGAGTCTCGCTCTCATGAAGGGGGCTTGGTCCATGAAGGTAGCCATGGCAAGTTCTCTAAGACCTTGCAACTCCCTTTTGCAACCAAAGTAAGTGTCGATAGGTTCTCGGCACCGCTCGGATTTGGAGTGCTGACGAAATGCTTAGCCCAGTGATGTCAAGGCCAAGATGGAGAATGGAGTCTTGACGGTGACTTTCCCAAAATCGAACCCCGAGCAACAAGCACGGCGGATAGCTATACAGTGAATGCGACCCTCATCACTACATCACTACATTTCTCTTGCCGACTGGACTTGCGATGTTATGATACAACTGTTTCGTTTGATGATATACATCCAACCATCGGGTCGATAATTTAATCCGACGATAAGCTACGCTATGCTAAGCGAGTACTCCTGCATGCAAAAGTTCATTCACTTCTTCCATTCGGGGTGTGATCTTGCACTGGAATGGTTTGGGATTACCGTGAGAATGCGCGATAGAGAGGGTTCGGAATTGTGTGCAGGATTTTTGAGGCAATTTTCGTTCTCCAAGTTCGGGGCTTCAATCTCTCAGCGTACAGTCACTCGTTATCATTCTCATCCTCAACGACATGAAGAGCCTGCCGAGGACAGCTACACGAGCCTTATACTAAAATCAGTGGTACTGGCCCGAGACACCGAGTCAGGCACTTATTTTTGGATCCATGCAATGCATTGGGTACGTTCACGATGTACGTAAGACCATTGACTGGAGTCAGAGGTTCCACCATATCTTGCGTAGATTATTATCGGGGAGACGATGAGACACGGATAGCCTCTACTGCACAGGCACTGGTGAGATACTAGCCAATTGGATTTGACTCTGGTGAGCACGTTCGACGACGTTGTTGTGGCCACTGTTGCTTTCTTCGACAAGCGAACCAATTCAAGTATTGACCGAAAAAGTCGGCTCTGACTTACATAGAAGGGACGAGACCAACCATAATCGGGACAGAACCCCCGGACCTAGCGCACTCTTTGGTGAGCCATGCAAGACGGAGTTTGAGTGGGCAACCGGGGTAGTGGTGGTATATGACGGCGGTGTCGATGCAGAGCGGATGGCAGATCTGCAGCGCTTTCAGGTCTGATTTGAGGGAGTGACCGACGAGGATAAAGGTCGGTCTGTTTGGGGGTGCGAGGGTGATCGTGGTTGTCGCGAGGGGCGCTTCGGTGATGCCTGACCATCTACAAGGATGAGTGAACTTCAATCGAGATATGGGACAAAGTAAGCGTTACTTTGTGATGCAAACGCGGATAAGCTCCTTGCCGTCTTCTGTTCAAGCATTGCGTTCGGATGAGTAGAGCTCGGTGGAAACGACACCATGGCTCACCGTTTCGCAGTCGATGGCGTATAGCGTACACGCGCGAGCGTTGCTTGTCGTATGGGAGGAGCAATATAGATTCGGACGCTGCTCTGCTCAGCCGGCTGTTTTGACGAAGACGTCTGCCATGTAAGATGGTATGGGGTAGTCGTTTTCTATCATTTGTTGCAACGACAGCAAGTATAGTGATGGGTCTACGCTTTCTGCTACAGTAACGTTAGGTGGTAGTTGAGGGAGGAAAAGATGTTCAATGCGTCGCTTTTTCTCCTCGCCGCTGTAGAAGAAACTGCCGAGGATAGAGTACATTCTAGTTTTTGGTCACCACACGGTGCACGTGTCGGACAGGCATGGCTAAACGTGGATGCGATGAGAGTGAGCGCTTGAGCGAGGAGGGCGAGGAGGGATTTGGAAAGTGGTTTGAGTCACCGCCCTGGTTTCCTCGCTTCCATCACCACCCCTACCGGTAGCATTCTTTTTCTTTACATCTACGGAAAACTCAAAAAGGTTCGGCCGATTCAGGATCCTTATCATCTGGCGCGCCAACGCTGGCAAGACGACCATTCTCTAGGCGATCTGCACTGCGGAAAACTCAAAGGTCTACGGTGGCGCAGGGAACAAGGTATGAAAATAGGCCGACGTTTCCATGTTGTTATGTGCAATGAGATTGAAATGTTGCAGGATGAAGGATCCATGGAGGTACGCTCAAGACTTCCTTCTTTCATGGTCATATACGATTGATTGTTGTCAACGTGGACTCCACAATGTCGAGCAGGAACTGATATCCCAGGGGACTCGCCTCCACACACAATCTATGATTCTCCCCCCGCTCAGTTGGTCCGTATCGTCCCCCCACCCAGCAACGTTTCCAAAATCGAAGGAAATCAAACCATAGCCACTCCTGCGGCATGTAGTAAACGAGCCCTCTGTAACCCATCGCCTGTGGACTATGGACCCTTATTGATGGAGCGAGGTGCGTCTCTTTCCCCACCTAGGATCATTAAAAACGTTTTTCAAGGTATACGCAGCTAGTGGGAACTGGGTCCACCACGGTTTTAAGGTCCCGCATATGAACACCTTTGTCTGCTCGGGACCCTCACCTTCTCTTCACATCGACTTTTCTTGGTACGGTAATTCCGTAAGTCTTCTACCCCGGCCTCCTCCTGTGGCATTCCCTGTACTTGCATCACTTCAGGTCAGGACATCCACAATAGCCACTTTGGCGGAACGGATCCTCCGACATCATGGCGGTTTCTCTCTTGTATCTACTCTGACCTGTAACATATTCATGGATTGGCGGTCACCGCGCGAACTCCATGATCTCTGCAGTGCGAGAGCCACCTAGTCCTGGTGTAGAGATCCCGACTTTTAAACGTCGAACACTACCGAGACTTGCCTACGCGAGCTCGCCATTGTAATGGACACGACACATACGGCATCTCCACTGACCTTGTTGCGCTACTTGTCCCCGCATGGTTTCCCAGCATACTTTGGGCAATTCGCCCTTTGTTGATCATAAGCAACTCGCACTGATTTTGAAAGGAAGTCAACTGTCATCTCGCTAGCCTGTTCCAAAAATGCGAAGCAAACGAACGGTCCATTCGATAATATTAATCGCATTGAATAAAGTCGGTCATGCTGCGAAGCAAGTGATTCTTATATGTACATCATTGAATGTAACGGTTGTATCGTAACATCGCAAGTCCAAGTGAAAAACGGATGACGCATTCATTGTATAGCTATGCGTTGTGGTTGTTGCTCAGGGTTCGATTTCGGGAACGTCACCGTCAAAACTCCATTCTCCATCTTGGCCTTGACATCATCAGGCTAAGCGTTTCGTCAGCATTCCAAATCTGGGACCGGTGCCAAGAATCCATATAGGCGCCTACCTTTGTTGCGAAAGGAAGTAGTAAGGTCCTAGAGAATTTGCCATGGCTACGCTCACGGACAGAGTATCCACCCTCTTCACGAGAACGAGATTCCGTAGCGTCTCCAGAAACCGTAAGGCGGTCCTTGTGGATGTTGATAGTGATATCATTTGGCTCCGAGCTAGGCAGCTCAAACGTGGCCGTCACGGTGTTGTTTTCCTCGGATTTGTGAACATCCATCCTGTCCGAGATATGTTAGTCCATGTACACGTCGCTGAAACGTAGCATCTTTATACCTTGGACGGAACAAGCTACCACGGCGAATGTCTGCAGAAGCAGACGATTTCCAACGAGCTACGAGCGCATCGTCGATGAGACGGTCGAACTCGGTGAGCGGGTTGTAGTAGACGTGCAAGAGCGACATGAGTTGGTAAGATGTGGTCCGAGTATTGCGGCTGGAGTTTCAAAGTTTGGAGAGGGCTGATAATCAGACTTGCTCGCACCAGGTGTTTTTATATTAGAACGAAACCAATTTTCTGTACAAAACGAGAATCTTGAAGATATATTGTGAATTCCCTAGCACTTTGATGAACATTCGGTAAAGTTCCATTCCTTTTTTGGACATAAACTCTGTTGCCGCTTGTTTGTAAAATTACACGAAAGGAACTTGAAGGACGAACTGACCCCCAACGTCAGTTCCATTTGAAAACGGGTTCATAATCCCAGAATGTTGGCGGTCCCCGGACGACTTGAAGGGTATGATGCCATCAAGGCACTGGAAAAGTACATAGTACACTGAGTCCTCTGCCCCACAATCTAGACTATTTAGTGTGTAAGAGGTTGAGCTCGGAGACTCATGTCGCAAAAGACGATGCTATCCTTCCCATATAATCCTACTTCCAGTTGCAAAACTCACAGTGTCCTCGACGTGATGTCGACGACACTACGACGTGTGTAATCTCACGCCTGAGCGCTCAGTCACCCCAGCCCTTATGCCCAATCTAACCAGGACTCGAACGAGGGCGACAGGGACATATCGTGCCCCATGCCGTTGCTATGGCGTTACAAGTGCACAAATAATCTCACCGCGTTCCACACCGCTTATACCGCGGTATTGAGCACGCGCACCGCGCTCCACCTATTGCACATGCCCGCATCGCCGCATTCCTTGTCGCACCGCACTCCACCCATTGCGCGTGCCTAGATTGCCGCACTCCTGATTGCATGTACAATATTTGATATGTATGTTGTGCACTTCCCGTTCTACTAGATACTATTATCATGCTCGAGCTCAATGTCACACTGTCGTCACTCAGTGGTATTGATGAGAAGTAGTAGGTACTGGTAAGATAAAGGAACTGAGATGTATCCACCATGTCAGGAGCCAACAGAGCAAGACTCAGTGTTGGCGAGCTGGAGCAGGGGTGGTAAGGGAGCCGTTCAGCTTGTCAACGCATTGGAAGGGGTCCAGAAGACAGGCAGGTGGGTCGAACAAGCCATTCAGCTCATCGACGTGTGGGGAAGTATCCAGGAGGAGGGCGGGTGGGTTGAATGAACCATTGGGTTCGTCAATGTGTCGGGAGGGGTCCAGGAAGCGAGTTGGTGTGTCAAACGAGCCATTGGGCTTGTCGACACGTCAGGAGGGGTCCAGGTGGCAGGTGGGTGCATTGAGCAAGGTTTTGGGAGCATGGAGGGATCCAGGTGGTAGGTGGGTCTGCCTGACGAGTGTCAATGCTGCAGGAGGGGTCTAGGTGGTGGGCAGATCCATGAAAGTTAAGCTGGAGAGGATCTGTGTCTTCCTGAGCCGAAATGCGCAGTACATGCCAATATATCCTTGACATGGTATGTATATAATGAGCAGTGAGAAATTTGCAGGGCATCTGGTGGGATGTGGTAAACCAGGCAGGCCGCAAAGTGGAGGGTCTACCATTGTCGGTGACACAGAGCATAGAGTGCTGCTGACATAATACCAGCGACAGGCCTACCCAAACATCGACGACCGACACCCTATGGCCACCACAGGCCTCAAAGTTATCACCCAAAGTTGACACTCTTCCGTCATGTTTACTCTCGTCCTCCTCCAGCAATTCAACAGTGCACTTTATGACTGTATTGGGACCTCTGGCCACTGGCTGCTCGTATCTGCATTCATGCTCGCCTCCAAGGTGATATGCAACAACACTTACTCGAACAAGTCTTGGTCCATCGTTGCTCATGGAATGTTCCAGCTTCGTAATATCAACCAGATTCCCCCCCACCGTATCCCAATGGCTCGTTCAACACGCCCACCTACTGCCTGGACCCCTCCTGACCCGTCGACGAGTTCGGCAACTCATTCATTGCACCCTCACCGCTTCTGCACCCTCCTGAGCCATTGATGAGTCCGACGACTCGTTCGCCACGCCCTCGCCGCTTCTACACCCTTCCGAGCCGTCAACGAGTCCAACGACTCGTTCGACACGCTCGCCTGCCGCCTGGACCCCTCCTGACCCGTCGGCAAGTCTGACGACTCGTTCACCACACCCTCGCTGCTTCTACACCCTCCCGAGCCGTCGATGAGTCCAACAACTCGTTCGACACACCCGCCTGCTGCCTCCGAGCTGTCAACAAGTCCAACGCCCCATTCAACGCGCTGGCATGTCACCTGGACCCCTCCTGAGCTGTCAATGAGTCCGACGACTCGTTTACCGCATCCTTGCCACTGCTAGATCCTCCCGAGCTGTCGATGAGCACGCTAGCTCGTTCAGCGCATCTCGCCGCTTCTGGACCCCTCCCGAGCTGTCAACGATTCCGACGACTCCTCACCATTGCTAGATCCTCCCGAGCCGTCGACGAGTCCAACCACTCACATCACCCCCGCCGTATCTATTCGAGCATCAGCGCTTGCCCGTCACTCCCACCAGGTCTATTCAAGCACAACCAGTCGCCCGATGCATGCCGCTCGCTCGCTCTTCCATCGTCCCCTCACAGGTACCAGTACAAGCAGGATTTATTTAGCTGAATGAAATTGATTTCTTTCATCAACTGTGTCTCAAGTGTTCCCAAGTAGAATTTAAGTTAAATTTAAGTAAATTTAAATACACGCGCAATGGGTGGAGTGCGGTGCGCACCACAAGGAACGCGGCGATGCGGGCGTGTGCAATAGGTGGAGCGCGGTGCGCGTGCTCAATACCGCGGTACATGCGGCGCGGAACGCGGTGAGATTATTTGTGCAGTTGTAACGCCATACGTTGCCACCCCCAGTTCCATTACGCAATGCAACAAGGTCGAACGCAACGAGGACAAGGGTACGACCGCAGAATCTGACTCTCGCCTCATGCTACCACGTAGCATCAACATTGGCGTGGTGTCCTCGACGACACGATGACGACCCCGCGCTCCATTGCTGGCCCTAACGCAACGAGGCCAGGATGCGCGTGCCCTGCTGTCATGCCACCATCCCTGGTCGCAACGCAACGACCATGCACATACATCCTGCCCGTGGGCGTCGTCGTTGTGTCCTCAGCGCCGTCGTTGCCACACCCTTAAACAACAGTAAATCATGCTCACGCTCTAGTACATATGTACTCTGTACAAGTATAAAATTAGTGTTCAGTCTGATGTAAATAATCCTTGATCGTCAGGAAGACGCGCGAGCGTGCTCACATCGGCGGGACGTGGCAAGGAAACATCGTAGACTAAATCATAGGCTTTACACCACATATTTCTGACCTAGAACCCATCTGAAATAACACTTACAGACGGGCGACATAAATACATACATGCTGTCAGCACGATTCGAGTAAACCAAGTACTGAACATTACATATGTCCTGAAGAAAGGTCCCGTACCCCTCACCGTTGACCTCCAGAACGAACTCGATTTCATTCACCATATGTTTTCTTGGCTGCCTCGTTTTTCTTTCCTGTTATTCTGATGTCACTTCCAGACAATTAGCTGCCTTGCATTGAAAGACCCACCCTACGCTTGATGAGATCCTGGGCCAGCTTCACCTGTGCGCTCACGCTGGGGCAGCGCTGCTACGGGAACTTTCCGAGGCACGGGGATCTAGATAGCATGACCATAACCGTCTAAAGAAGCCAGACAACCGTCCACGCGCGTAATCTCACAAGGAGACTCGATGCGCACTTAAATAACTAGACGGATGCATGGATCAGCGCAGTTATATGTAGCCACACTGAGGATTGCGAGTGCTGAGACACCTACCGTGATTAGGAGGGAAGCTATCACCGCCACCGACTGGTCGCGACACAAAAGGGTCTCTATGCTCAATGCGGGGGTGGGGTAGGAATCGACACGAGACCTTCAGACAGATCCCCATCCACGACTTTAATCAGCTCGTCGAGCGTTCTGATCACGGAAGCTTGCAAGAAAAGAAAAACGTGTCTTAATCTTACATATCCAGTTCGAAAGATAACTTACTTCGATTTGGATTCCGCATGCGCCACAGGGACGTATCTGCCTTGCCGACAAGCACTCCGGATAAATACAAGCGTTTTAAGCTACCATATTGCGGTGTCTCACGCACACGGATGCGGAGTGTCTCTAAAATGAGTGTCATGTCAGGACCGGTGTCTCTGAGAATTGGCAAGTAATACATGCCGTTCGTCACCAAGACACGCAATGCGCATGCAGGTCCCAGCATCCACGAAGGCGACCTACCTAGTGCGACCGGCGGAGAATCATTGTCTTGCACCTGACCATCGTCATCAGAGTCCGAATTCACTGACGTTGGTCCTGCTGCCATCACTGAGGTCGCCAGATAACCATTCGGAAGCAGCATCTCGACTATTTCGTGTATATGGGAACTGATGGTCCCGACTCCGCGTTCTAAAAAGGATCAAAAAGGATCTTTATTTAAGTTTTCTGCATCCAAACACACTTGTCTGAGCCAGCGCAGAAAGGATCGCAACTCCAACTTCTTGCACCTTCCGTGCTGTGTTAGTCAGCCGTTCCAAGCTACCTTCGACAAGCTCATCTGTCCAGGGACCATTCGGGTCTAGGAATTACCTCAGCTACACTTGACTGACATCGCGGGTCTTATTACATACCGAAGGACTGGAAAATTTCCAAGCAGATTAGACTTGTCCGTATTTCCTTTAGTCTCCCCCCGCTGAGCTTCATGTCCAGAATCTCTGTGATTTTGTAATACTCGATCTTTTTCCGCAAGTCAGCTACGTCAGATAAATTAGCAATGAAACTAGAACATCTAGAACAATAGAAGGAGTCGTTACCGTGTTGCATGAAGTCTCCAAAGATCTGGAATCCTTGCACTTGTCCGACTGCCTCATCAAAATAGTCGAATGCTAGCATGGCAACAATGCATGTTGGAAGGTCATCGTTGTCTTGTATGGGCCCTTTCATGTCGGCTAGTGTGATTCTAGGCTATGCGGGTTCAACGGCAGACACTGATACTCACTGTATTTCAAACAGGTCGTCAATGCGTATGCAGCAAGCAATGCGGTGTCCTTGCGTTGCAGCTGCTTGACGAAGAGCTCCAATAGGTTAATACTGCGAAGATGGCTGCGGATGGCCTCGGCTGACAAAATATGAGTTCATGTATGTAGTTTATTGATATCGCACCCACTCTCGCATAGCTTCAAAAGTGTCAACGTAGCAACGGTACGCTCCCGAGTATCCTCTTTCTCGACGGACGTTTTCAGTATTCTGATAAGCTTTCTCTGCGCATCGTTGAGCCCGACGGCGTCTGATATAAAAGGTGTCATTTTTTAATCTCGTTTGAAATGGACTGTTGAACTTACTCAGCCCGAATAGCTGAGACAATATCTCTTGCCCGGGATCTTGGTCATCTGCTGAAATGTGTCTATCTAGGCCTGAGCGGACAAGAACACTGGTGAGATTAGCTCGAACGCACGCATCCATTCGAGGTCAGGATATGGCGCCACAGTTACATAATGAAATGGTCAACCCATCTGTTGTATCGCACCACTCTCCCACTCATACCCGCCTCACGCCACCATCCCATCCGTTCTATCGCACGCGCGATCCTTGTGTCTACTAGGCACGATGCCACGATTCATGTATGTCAACGACGAGACCATCAAGCGAAAGACGCCATATACATCGACGTGAGCGTTGAGTGTTTTTTTTGGATACGCACGCAGGACATGCAGGATCTCATCCTCCACATCCGGGCAGACGCTCCACCGCCCAACTGGGTCAAGATCGAGGTTCGTCTGTTCTCTATGGCTCGTTCACCTCACGCATTCTGCTTAGAACGCACGGTCGATACAAAAAGCCATCGCACTGAATACTGCCCGACTCTCTCGCCCTCCCACCACTGCTGACCAACCTAGAATGCTGCCACTCTGTCCACGGCAGCTTCTTCCAAGGTCCAGTCAACCGCGAGGAGAAAAAGCGACGCATCGAAGCTCACATAGCTTGTATGTTCCATCTATTCTCCTGATTACCACCTAACGTTACTGTAGCAGAACGCGTGTTCGAAAAGGACCCATCACTGTGCTTGCTGTCGCTGCAACAAACGACTCCCCCATATCATCTTACATGGTAGACGTCTTCGACAAGCCAGTCGGCTGGGTAGAGACACCTCAGGCAGTGTCCGAATCTATATCGTTCCTCCCACATAACAAGCAACGCTCACGCGAAATGGTGAGCCATAGTGTTGCTTCCACTGAGCCCTACTCATCCGAACGCAGTGCTTGACAGAAGACGGCAAGGAACTTACCCGCGTTTGCATCGTCGACTACGAGTCCGGCATCGTCGTATACGATACCCTTCTCAAGCTGCTACCGGTTGTCGACTACCTCACAAAGTACTGTCTGCTTTGTTTGATTTGTCGATTGATGTTCACTCATTCTTGTAGATGGGCAGGCATCACCGAAGCATCTCTCGCCACGGCAACCACCACCCTAGCACAGGTTCAGACTCGCCTTCTTACCATCCTCGTCGGTCACTTCCTCGAATCAACCCTGAAAGCGCTGCGGATCTGTCACCCGTTCTGCATCGACACCGCCGTCATATACCACCACCCCTGCGGTCACTCAAACCCGGCTCGCATGGCTCGATGGTGTCACCACGAGATCCAGACGCGCGGGCTTGCGTCGATCTCCTCAGGTCCAGAACAGGGCCGGATTCGGCGAGTTCCAGACAGACCATGAGAATACATTTGAGCGCATGGCCAGGGCGAGCGGGGGGGGACCGAGGACCGATCAGAGCTGCCGTCGAACGTGTAATCCCGCCGTGATGCACGGTGCCAAGGCGACGACCACGATCGGGCACGGCAGCGATCAAGAGGTGCTCGAGAGCTTGCTCCGAGCCGTTCCTGCACGCGGGTTTCTATTCGGCCGGCTGACGCACGTTGCGGTCCCCATGGGGTGTGAGTAGCGCCATATCGTGTGCATGGCGGGTTCCTGACTGTGCCACTAGGGTTGACCACGAAAGCGACGGTGGACGCGTCGGCCCATCGCCCGAAACGCTCGCAACAGCCCAAGCGACGCTAAACGGCCAGCTCGTGACGCCCTACGGCGCGCTCACGGCACGCACCACCCTCGTCATCTTCACGGGCTATTCGGACCCACGGCGCATGGCGTCCCTAAACGTGCGCAAAGTCGTGTTCGAGACGGCGCCCAAGAGCGGGAAAGGGCCGAGTGGTGGATAGTAAGCGATGAACTGGCGCTGGGGAAGGGGTCGCCTAGGCGAAGCGCGAGCTGTTGTTTTTTTTTGGATCAAGTAGGCGACGGGCGTTGATTTCCAGGCGGGAATTTGGTATGTGACGCCGTTTGGTGACTCGGTCGCGATGTTCATATCATACAGATTCCAACGTTGTGTTTACTCCACCATAGTCAAACGGATTTCATGGCAAGATTTTCATCCCGAGCCAGAGTCCAAGTTGCAAGCGCCTTCTCTGCTAGTGCTTCACAAATCACAAACGGAAGGCCTCGAGACAAACTCACATATCGAGCTCACCTCCTACGGCGGTGTGTTATTCACTACGGCATACTCGTTGCAAACAAGATCGTGCAAGAGATGTGAGGGCCATGTGGGATAAACTGCAGGCTGCCGGGTTGCGTTTTGCCTGCATTGTCACAGGAATGATGGCACTGCATGCCTTGTTGAGATCGACCAATCAGAAAAGAAGAAACAAAGAAAGGAAGGAGGAAAACAGACATACACGTTATTGTCGGAAAAGCCTTGTCGAACGTGGAAGCGGGCGATTGGGCTTCACCATGACTTCACGGAAGCAAGGGGCCTTCGAGGCTGTGATATTTCGTTGTATCACATAGTCACTATCCGCAAACGTGTTGATGAAAAGTGGGAGTATCCACTTGATCGTACGATCTGATGTAAAGGCTGAAGTCTCTGTGATGCACGCGGACCTTCATATCTACATACCTCACCCTTGTCGTCCCAGAACTCTTTCTTGGTAAGCGTGTTTGTGCTTTCCCAAGAAGTGTTGAGAGCAGAGCACACGTTAATTTCCGCGAGCTGAGCACGCTTCGAACCCTTTGAATATGAATTATATGCCCTGACTGTTCATCTAATTGACATTCTCTTCGCGGAAATGAGGCATATCGCTTGTGAATCCCCAACAAGCACGCGTTCTAATGTCGAACTGAGGTTCAGAGACTCACTGGATCCTTCTATCCTGTACCCCAACATTATACTCATGGACAGCGAGGCCAGCACTCCATCTAGCATGACGCAAGGACAAGGGCGAACAACCAATACCCCGAATTTATCTTCTAGGTGCACTCAGTGCAACCCCAGACCAGGGGGAAACCCGGGGAACATCGTCGTATGCATCGATGGTACTACTTGCAATTTTATTTCAAAGGTATTGATCACAATTGCAATACTGTCCGTTCCCCTGATCACTATGGACAGAAAACCAATGTGGTGGAATTTTTCGACATGGTCGACCAGGAATCGACTACCCCCAGACAACAAGCAAGTTATTGGTTTGGAATTGGCGCTCGCCCTCAATCGAAGAAAGCATTCCTTCATGACGCGGTCGACGCGTTGTTTGCATGGTGTGTACTGGTCAAGGTTTTTATTGTCTGAAGGAGTGAAATACTCGAGCAGGAGTTGGGAGAGAAATATCAAGGAGTCGTATCGCTGGCTAGCAGAGAGGTATACACTGGGGGACCAGATATATCTTTTCGGTATGTTTCATTTTTTCGTCGTAGTTCTCGCAGCCGACCACCGTATAGGTTTCTGTCGAGGGGCATACCAAGTACGGATGCTTGCCGCCATGATACACGAGGTAGGACCCATATACTTGCCAAATTGAGTATAGGACTGAATATGTGTTTCAGGTCGGCTTGATAACATCGAACATTGACGATCGTGTTGGCAGAGCTTTTGAATGCTTTAAGTCGAGTCGTTCTGGTGGCCAGGTGGCCAGGCAAGCTGCGAGGGAGTTCAAGAAGCGGTTTTGCTGGCAGGACACAAGAGTCCACTTCGTCGGAGTGTGGTAATTGCAAAACTTGCGTCGGTCGAATGGCGCTCATTACTGATCGTTCGGTCAGGGACACTGTTTCTTCCGTAGGCCTTTCACCACAAAATACCTCCCTTTCGAAATCTTTTTCTGCGGAACATGCTTGTCATTTCCGCCACGCTCTTGCTCTGGATGACCTCCGGGTCAAGTTCATGCCGGAATATCTCTACGAGATAAACTCTCTAGCGGACTTCAAGTACACAAATACCTCTCCTGGCGATAGAAGTGAACTGAGTGGGGTTTCACTGAACGGAAATACATCCGATCTCTTGGCG
The DNA here is from genome assembly GCA_038089695.1 of Xanthoconium separans. Lineage (NCBI taxonomy): Eukaryota > Fungi > Basidiomycota > Agaricomycetes > Boletales > Boletaceae > Xanthoconium > Xanthoconium separans. The sequence continues at coordinate 28,679 of JBBPLG010000125.1, read as the reverse complement.
GAAAAGAAGAAGGGCTCTGACATCAAGGAAGTCTGGTTTGCTGGTAGCCATTCAGACGTGTGGGTACGCTTCACCAGACCTTGGTCTATCTGACATGCCAGGCAGGGGTGGCATAAACAAAAGATGGAGGCATCATCAAACTGGGAATATCTCGTTGTTATGGATGCGTCGAGAAGCGGTTGCCAGCGGTCTCGTGTTGAAGTCGACTAACATCGTCTGGCTTCCTGAGGATATCGACTTTGGCATTACTAATTCGATGACCAGTCTGTGGCGTGGCTTTGAATATATACCCACCTTGCACCGAGTATCCCATTGCAGTGATGGTAAGATGACCTTGGGGTGAGAATTCTGACACCTCGCCGGTTAGCGAAACTGATTTCACATTTGGCAGTTTTCATCAGCAACAACCACGCCGTATCATACCCGGTCAAAAGATCCACGCTTCCGTTCTGTATGCGCACGCATATAAGCCGAAGGCGACGCTAGGGTCGGGCCTCGACATCCCCATCATTTATCCTGGACTCGAAGATATGGAGCTGCATAACGAAATATGGGAGACGGGATTCTTCGATGCTAGTGCAGCAGGAGCATTGATCGACTCCCTAGGTATACCGCACAGAGTTGCACCAATTGACCTCGACAGGCTGCTGTTCATACTTCGATTCAGTGGGTCTATCCGTTCCATTCCGCTTGTTACTTACATTTCTTGTCACGTCAGCGGAGGGAAGACAAAGCATAAGGAACATACCTGGCTGGCAAGACAAGTTGATGACACTCATGATGAATGATGAATGTGCGACAGTAGTTCGGCTTGTCGCAATTGTCACTTATCACGAAACATGTGAGACAGTTGTCTTAAGCACGTGTCTCGTGTCGTGTGTAACCTCCTGTTGCAGCCTGGGACCTCGAGGCATGCCCAAATGGCTGCGTGTCACTTTCTACTGGAATTTCTGAGGATATATTGTATGATATGAAGCGCTGTCTTCAAGACGTTATGGACCAGCACAGAGACCAGCATACTCCCAGAGTTGTTGCTCTTCTGATACTGTTGACGAAACACCAGATTCTCCGAGAACGCATCCTCACTGAAGACCTCTTAGAGACTCTTGTCGATTCATTCGATGAGGCCATTGGAGCAACGGAGATGCGTTTTGTAGTTGCAATGGATGGTTTGAATTGTTTGTTGCAGTGCGGTTCGTGGTGATCATCATGAAAATCGAGACTTGCTGATGATTCATTAGTCGACATCCGGCTGATTATCGTTGAGAAATTAAGGTCCAGTCCACCGGGTGACGCGATGTCCAGGCTTTCTCGGATATTGGAGGTCAAAGGTAAGGACTAAATTTACAATCGGGTTGGGACTAAATGTCTTCTTAGACCCGCTCCATCTAGCTTCGGCGTTGCGCATGGTGTCTATTCTTGTCCGAATTCCTGAAGGTAAGCTCTCCCAATTTTGTTGCTCAGTGGGGGAATAATGAGGAGTCAGGGAGAGCCGCATGCTCTGTAGTAGAATCTAAGATCAAGCGGTTGGTGGGTGAAAACGAACGGCTGATTGGCCCCCTTGCTGCGGAGATATCCCTTGCTCTATACAACCCGGATGATCCAAGTAGGTAGCGAGTCGTCCGAACTGGGCGTCTTTCTACTCACCAGCGTTTCAGATCAACTGAATATTCACAATGCGCACGTTCGCAACAACCTTGCCAGTGCCCTGCACTGCTTAGTGTTCAACAAATAACCACAGACCACATACGTGGCAACGCCATGGGACCACGCTTTAATCTCTTGCAAGTGCCAAATGATATCAGTATCACATATAAAATTGTCACGGGAGTAGCCCGAACCTCATGGACCCCCTAGTACCCGAGAGTGTATCCCTTTGCTTTGCCAACTTCGCTGTTTATTATGCCAGCCACCCGTGTACTAGTTCTCTTTTGTCCAGGTCAATTAGGCAGCTCTGTGCTTCTATAAATAATTGGATGGCTTGTCAATTCCGTGACGTGCTCGGGCTTGCTCAGCCTCCGAGATGCAAGGCGGAGGGCAGAAGATCACGTCGAGGTTGAAAGACTCTGGGCATGTACGTCTCGTATTTATGTACATTTGAATCAAGTTCGCATGGCAGACATTGAAATGAAACGAAGCGTCGTAGACGCTCACACATGAACACCTGGACATCACGTATCCTAGTATCCAAACACAACAATGTATGTATACACCGTCATATGAAATCCCCCCCAAAATCCCCGATCACCTCACCCATCCATCGTTCGTTGACCACCACTCGGACTGACCCATCCCCCTTGGCGCCGTCATGCGGCGTAGATCTGACTAAGGTGGTGGTTCGCGCAGGGAGGGAAGCATAGAGGGCTACGAGTGTATCTGGAGTGTCCGCTGGCAGGGACAACGCGCCGAGCACATCATCATTAACTGTAGAAGTAATCATTAGCCAACCAGGTACTTTGTGAAAGACGTCTGCCATGGTATTTCGTTTTCTATAACAGGGAAAGTAAATGTAGCGATGGCTCCTTCTCAGAGACACATTCATATTCTGCGACGAGAGTAATATTAGCCGAGGTACAAAAAAAGTGTACGGGCTATGCTAGCTTTGTTCCATCCCTTCTCGGGGAGTTCGCACTGCTTCCTGATATGCGTGTTAGGCGAGTATGGCTGAACATGAAGGCGATGAAATAGAAAGGTTCGGGATATTTGGGTTGGCTGAAGCCGAGGCTGGTGGTGGCAGAGCGGGAAATTCGGACAGAGTGTGACGACTGTAAGACCCGTACGTCCTAAGAGAATGGGTAGGTGAACGAGATAGGGGGGGGGGGAACAGACCTCGGTCTGGCAGTTGGGCGATAGAGGTGAGGCCTCACTGATATTAATGATGATATTGATGATGTGACCACTGACCACACGCATCAATTAGGATGCTATTGAGAAGATCCTCAGGCTCTTGTCGTTGTCAATGCAGTTTGGAGAAATCTCCGCAGCATGTGTTGATGCTCAAACAAAGGACACACTCATCTCGAATTGCATATCATTTGAAGTCTAGGTAAATAAAGGTGGGGGGGAGATGGTGGAGGTGATACCCTGTCCTTGTTGTGATGCGTTGATCAACATGCCGTGGTTTCAACGAGAAAATTGGTGCCAAGCATCGGGTGAGTCGGAATTCGGAAAGTGGGCCTAAGTCCCTTTGTCGCCACCACCACTCCTCATTTCCCAGCACTCTCGACATAGATTGTCACGACCTTTCCCACATATACCTTCCTGAAATGTCTACGGAAAACACAAATACAGAGCAGTTCGAGGGCCTTCGAGACAAGTTTGGTCGATTCAGGATCCTTATCATTGGCCGTGCCAACGCTGGCAAGACAACTATTCTCCGGGCGATCTGTGACTCCGCAGCAAACCCAGAGGTCTTTGATGGCGAAGGGAACAAGGTATGGAAATCGACTGGCATATATTGCCGTCCCATAAGCTCACACGTGCGATCAGGTTGACCTGTCGCAAGTCGAGGGATCCATGGAGGTACGCTCAAGATTTCCTCCTTCGACATCATGATTTGTATGCGATTGATTGTTGTCAGCGTGGACTTCATAATGTCGAGCAGGAACTGATATTCCCGGGCAATAACAACTTCGTCTTCCACGATTCTCGAGGTTTCGAAGCTGGACAGGCAGAGGAGTTCTTGCAGATGAAAAAGTTTATCGCAGACCGTGCCAAGACCACCAATCTCGAGAAGCGTATACACGCGATGTGGTGAATGCAAAGGTTGTATCACATTGTAGTATTTAACCATCTTTCATTCAGGTATTGTATTCCGATGGACAAAATTGAGCGATCAGTTCAACGCTCCGAGGAAATGTTTTTTGATGACTGTGATCCTGGGAATGGTGAATTCCATGTTCGAGTTGTTGACATATTCTCAAACAGATGATGTGACCTCCCAGTTCCTGTTATTGTGCTATTCACAAAGTTTGATGCACTGCGAGCTGTAGCCATGGGAAAATTACTGCCTGCTGATCGGAAACTGCCTTTGCCAGAGCAGTTGCCAAAAGTTGAACTACGTGTTGAAGAGGTATTCAACAAAGCTGATGTATGGGATCACCTTTCTCGGTTGAAGTATCCCCCAAAGTCCTGTGTCCGTGTCAGAGGTTTGTATCAGCTTCCTCATGCAAGTACTGTATCGCATTTTCCCTAGACATGCACAAGCCCAACAAGGAATGTGGTGATCTCTTGGAAGCCACCCTAGCTGCCCTCAGTGACAAGGCTTTGCAAATGTTGCTCATCACAGCACAGCAGGCAAACATAGCAATATGTGTCAGATATGCAGTGAAAGAGTGGGTCACTGTTATAAATAGTCTGTTCTTATACACTAACATATGTTTTCTAATGCAGCCTGATATCTAAGTCAGATCAAGTGTGGAGTTCATTGGTTCCTCTAGTCAGAATGGGAGACCTGAAGCTTCATAATCTTGTATTGTGGTTCCCTCATGTTCAGGTAAGATAAATACATATTCTTTGTGGATGGTGAATTAATGGACATTTTATTTCTGATATCACTCACTTCCCATAGTGAGTCATGCAAAGCAACATGTGGAAATGTATATTGATGCCATTGAATTGTTAACTTTGGAAATCATAGTGTGTAAGTTGTACCTTCTGACATTTTATTTTGGAAATGATGTTAAAGGTTACCTGTCAATTTTTTTATAGGAGGTGAGTGAGATCTATGTAGTGGCTATCTGATGTGCCAATCATTCTGATGAGTGCTTTATACCTGGGTTACACATTGTGATCCATTAGTTGCATTTTCAACAGTTCATGAAGTGAGCATGCTAACCATTGTGCACTCTTTTTCCTGCATTTGCATAGCTTGTAAGTTGTGTATGGTGGAATATAGTAATCATGCTGATGCTGCTCATCTTCCATAGCTTGTGAGTTATGTGGCATTTTACTAGGGCAATCATGTTGATGATTCCATCTCTTCTCTTTATCCTCTCTTGCTGATTGTAGAAAGTGAGTTGAGCATTATGGCATGTTGAGGGGTAAAACCATGCCATTGATTCCACCTCCATTCTTCATTGTTTGTTTACAATGCTAGAGAGTGAGTTGTGCATTATGGCAGATGGATGGGGTGATCATACTGATCTTCATTTTCTTATCTGTGTAAAACCATAGGAGGTGAGTTATGCATTGTTGAAGGGACAATATGCTGATGGTTTCATCTTCATTCTTCAATTTAAAATCATAGAGAGTGAGTTGTGGATCATGGCATTTGATGGGATGATCATGCTGATGTTTCATTTTCTGTCATTGACTACTATAGTTTGTAAGTTGTGCATCATGCATCTTGCTAGAGTGCTCATGGTTATGATTTCTTCATCCTGAATCAATAACCATAGGCTGTAAGTTGTGGATTGTTGCACATTGGTGGGGTAACTGTGCTAATATTTCCATCTTCACTTTTCATTCTATGTGGGAATCATAGCTTGTGAGTGCATTGTACTGCACATTCCTGGGATGATCATCACTCCATCTCCACTCTTAATTCTCTGTAGTGGGTGAGTTGTACATTGTGGCATATTACTAAGGGATCATGCTGACATTTCCCTCTTCACCATTCATCCACCATTGGTCATCATAGTTTGTGAGTCATATGACCTTAAAGGATGATCATAATGCTGATTCCATTTTCATATCTGTGCATTTGAAATCATAGGAAGTGAGTTATGCATTATGAGATATTGCCATGGTAATCATGCTGCTGATTCCATTTCCACACTTCATCTTTCATTGGAAATATAGGATGTGGGTTGTGCATTATGTCATGTTGATGGGGTAATCACATACTAATGATTCCATTTCCATCCTACATTGGAAATCATAGACTGTGAGTTGTGTATTGTGGGATGTTACTGAAGTGATGATACTAATAATTCTATCTATGTTTATTCACTCTTTATTCTATCAATGGCCATTTTAGGCTGTGAGTTGTACAATGTGCCATATTGGTAGCTTCAGCATGCTAATTATTCTGCTCCACTCTTCATTCTCCATTGGAAACCCTAGGCTGTGAGTTATATATCATGTGTATATTCATAGAGTAATCATCCTGATGCTCCCTACATCTTGCTTTGAAAATGATAGGCTGTGAGTTGCAAATTGTGGTATGTTGCTTGGAGGTCATGCTGATGATTCCATCTCCATTCTTTATCCTTTAGGGGGTGAGTTGAGAATTCTAACATGTTGGGAGAATTATTATGCTAACAACTCCATCTTTCATCCTCCATTGGTAATTATAGCATGTAAGTTATGCACATTTATGGACAAATCAATTGATGGTTCCATCCTTACTCTGATGGTAATTTTAGTTTGTGAGTTATGACTTGTGCTATGATGGTTTGCTGATTATGCTGACAATTTCTTTACTCTTACTGATGTTATTGATGATCCTAGGATGTGAGTTGTGTATTTGGCATGTTACAGATGGTCATATTGATAATTCCATCTCTGCTCTTCATTCCCCATTGGAAATCCTAGGTTGTGAGTTGTGAATTGTGCTATGTTGGTGGGATGGTTTTGCTGATGTTTCCATCTCAACTCTTTATCCTATGTTGAAAATGATAGAGGGTGAGTTGTGCATTGCAGCATATTTGTGGAGTGATTCTTCTGATGATTCCACCATTTCCTTCATCATTCATTGGTAATAATAGGAAGTGAGTTGTGTAGTGTGGCACACTTGGAGTGATCATACTGATGATTTCATCTCCATTCTTTATCCTTTCACCTATTTGAAAATTATAGGCTGTGAGTTATGCATCATGGTATATTGATGGGTAATTATATTGATGTTTCAATCTCCACTCATCATCTTCCTTTGCAAATAATAGGCAGTGAGTTGTTCATTGTAGTACATCAGAAACTATCATACTAATGTTTCCATCTCCACTCTTTCTCCTGCATTGGTAACCATAGGAAGTGAGTTGTAAATTGTGGTATGTTGATGGATGAATGATGATGCTAATGATTCCATCTGCACTTTTCATCATTTTTTAGTTTGTGAGTCATGCATGCATCATGGCTTCTTATTTGAATGATTATGATGGTTATTCCATTTTTACTTCCTTGTCCTACATTGGAAATTATAGCTGGTGAGTTGCACACTGCAGCATGTTGATAGAGTGATCAAGCTAATTATTCTATGTTCTACTCCTCATAATTTGATGATCACAGCTTGTAAGTTGCAGCTTGTGCCATCTTGGAGGGATAGTCATATACTAATGATTCTATCTTATTCTCTTTATTCTCCACTGGTAATTATAGGATGTAAGCTGTATTTTTTTTGGCATGGCAGTGGATGATTATGTTGATGGTTGCACCTCAACACTTCATTTTGTGCTGCAAATCATAGAAAGTAAGTTGTACATTAAGGGTTAAGGTGATCATGCTAACAATCCAATCTTCACTATTCATTCTACATTGGTAAAGACTGTGAGTTGTGTATTGTGGCATCTGAGCAGGGTCAATTATACTAATAAATGTATTTCCAATGCTTTATTCTGGAAATAATAGAGAGTGAGTAGCATATTGGTGGATTGATTATACTGATGATTCTATCCCTACTCTCTACACAGGCTGTGAGTTGTGTATTGTGGCATGTTGATTAGTGATTAAATTAATGATCTTATCTCCATCCTACACTGCAATCACAGGTTGTAAGTTATGGATTATGGCATGTTGGAGGGCTAATGATGCTAATGATGCTCATGATTATATTTTCACTGTTTATTCTGCATTGGAAACCATAGACTGTGAGTTGTGAGTTGTGGCCAGGTATTGTAGTTATGCTGATCATTCCATCCTCATATTTTATTTTGCATCTGAAATCATAGGGAGTGAGTTGTACATTGTGGGTGTTGGTGACTAACATGTTGATGGTCCCATTATTATAGGAGGTAAGTCAATGACTCTACTTACTTTCTCAGTTCCTTACAATTTTGCAGCTGGTATGTCTTCTTCAATCATTTCTTTTATATTTTGAAAATGCTTTGTTAGGATGTAAGTGTTTGGAAAAATTACATGCATTATATATTTATATCTTTTTAGAAAGTAAGTCTTTTGAATGTTTGCAAATCATTTTACTTATTAGAAACTAGAATGTTGGTGTATACACCTGTTTTTCCTTTCATATGTTGATGCTGTTATCTTGTAGGTGGTTGCAACAAAAAAAGTAATTATCTTCTGTTGAATGGTTGTTTTTATGTTAATATGTTACCTCTAGGCCACTTTCAGTGGCAGTGAAATCCAACTCTACAAACCAGACAGTCTTGTACTTGATTTTTTTTTCATTATATGCTATGATCTAATGCCCAACAAGGTGACATGGAAACAAGTCCTTCAAGCTGGTGTTGGTATGTGAATATTTAAAAAATATGTACTTGAGTCATTTATTGCATACATCCTAGATATCATTCTGATATCAGAGCTTTCTTTCTTTCTATCCCAACAGGATGATCCTGAACCACTCTCTTCTGCAGCTCAAAAGTACCAGGCATCAGCCTCATATGGTGAGGTCAGAAAGGCTTTGAAAGAGGTCTTCAAGCAGTATGGCAAACTGCCTCAAGACCAGAAAGTGGACAAGATTACCAATGTCATTCTTGAAAACCACCTGTATATGTTCACCAGTTCCCTTTTTTTATGGCTTACTAAGAGGTTTTCTAGTGCACCTACTACTGTGGTTGACCAAGCTGTAAATGTCCTTGAAAGTGTGGAAGAGGGGGAATGATGCAGAGAATTGTTGAGGCAATAGATGGTTAAAGCATCTCAACATGCTTTTCATGATGATGGAGTTTTTGGAGCAATAGCTGGCTGAAGCATTTCAACATGCTTTCAACAATTATGGTGGAATCTTGAATCTTGATGTGCTTTGATCCTAGCCTGTGGTTTGTACAACAGAAGGCATGACATGAACCTACTTGTTTGATCTGAATTCATTTGCCAAAAGTTTGTATTCTGCATCAGACCCCAATTTCTTTGCATCAAGCATCAAGTTTGTTTTTTCTTTCATTCTTCCATGTTACTGTGGAGTCCGAGACATGTTTGACATTCCATGGTCAGATTCAGCTGCGAGCATCATGCTGTCTAAGAGGACCACAGTTACCAAGTATGCTTCCCCCTCGTTCTGGATGGCCCGCATGTACATATGTGCACACCATCTAGTCGACTGAAGATGCCCCGAACGCTATCAAGAGATGCTATATGACGTTGGAAGCTGTCTGACATCGCCACGCAGACCGCGACAACAACGTCACATACCCAATTCAATTCCCGCCACGCCCATCGGCTACTTGATCCCCAAGAACAGCAGCCCGCGCTTCGCCTGGGCGACCTCCTCCTCCAGCGTCCGTCCATCGCTCGCCGTCCACCACTCCGCCCGGTCCATCTCTTCAGTCTTTTTCCCGCTCTTGAGCGCCGTCTCGAACGCGCCTTTGCGCGCGTTGAGCGACGCCATGCGTCGTGGGTCCGAGTGGCCCGTGAAGATGACGAGGGCGGTGCGTGCCGGGAGTGCGCCGTACAGCGTGGCCAGCTGGGCGTTGAGTGTCGCTTGGGAAGTCGCAAGCGTTTCAGGCGAGGGGTCTGTGGGCGGAGCCGCCACGGCAGGCACATCCGCCGTCGCTTTCGGGGTCAACCCTAGTGGCATAGTCAGGAACCCGTCACTGAGGTACACGATGTGGCGCAGTACTCACAGCCCATCGCGTCCGCGAGGCGTGTCAATCGCCCAAACAAAAACTCGTGTGCAGGAATGGCCTGGAGCAGGCCCTCGAGCACCTCTTCATCGCTGCCACACCCGATCGTGGTCGTCGCCCTGGCACCGTGCATCACGGCGGGATTACCATGATCGACGACGGCAGCTCGGATCACCCCTCGGTCGCCCCGTCCGCTCGCCCTGGCCATGCGCTCAAATATACTCTCGTGATCCGTCTTGAACTCGCCGAAGCCGGCCCCATTCTGGACCTTGAGCCGGAGGAGATCGACACAAGCCCGCGCGTCTTCCTCGGGATCGTGACCACCCTCTCCGCGCGTTTGGATCTCGCGGTGACACCACTTTTTGGTGAGCCATGCGAGACCGGGTTTGAGTGGGCGACCGCGCGGGTGGTGGTATATGACGGCGGTATCGATGCAGAGCGGATGGCAGATCCGTAGCGCTTTCAGGTCCGACTCGAGGGAGTGACCGACGAGGATAGAGGTCGGTCCGTTTGGGGGTGCGAGGACGGTGAGAAGGTGAGTCTGAACCTCTGCGAGAGTGGTGGTGGCCGTCGCGAGGGATGCTTCGGTGATACCTGACCATCTACAGGAAATGAATGAACGTCGATCGGGAGATGAAAGCGAAGTAGACGTTACTTTGTGAGGTAGTTGACAACCGGTTTGGGTGGTTTGACGAGGGTATCGTATACGACGATGCCGGACTCGTAGTCGATGATGCAAACGCGAGTAAGCTCCTTGCCGTCTTCTGTCAAGCACTGCGTTCGGATGAGTAGGGCTCAGTGGAAGCGACACCATGCTCACCATTTCGCAGTCGATGGCATACACGCGTGAGCGTTGCTTGTCGTGTGGGAGGACCAATATAGATTCGGACACTGCCTGGGGCGTCTCCACCCAACCAGCTGGTTTTTCGAAGACGTCTGCCATGTAAGATGGTATAGGGTAGTCGTTTTCTATCATTTGCTGCAACGACAGCAAGTATAGTGATGGGTCCTTTTCGAATACGCGTCCTGCTACAGTAACGTTACGTGGTAATCAAGGGAGGAAAAGATGGTGCATACAGGCTATGCGTGCTTCGATGCGTCGCTTTTTTTCCTCGCCGCTGATTGGACCTTGGAAGAAACTGCCGAGGACAGAGTACATTCTAGTTTGGTCACCAGGTGCACGTGTCGGGCAGGCATGGCTGAACGTGGATGCGATGAAGGAAAGCGGTGTTTTCGAATCATTTGGGAGTGGTACCGCGATCGGAATATTTGGGTTGGTGGTAGCCGAGGTGGGCAGTGGTGGGAGGGCGAGAAGGTCGGGCAGTATTCCTGGAATCAGGAGTGCGACGACTTTTTGTATCGACCGTGCGTTCTAAGCAGAATGCGTGAAGTGAACGAGACATGGAGAGCAGACGGACCTCAATCTTGACCCAGTTGGGCGGTGGAGCGTCGGCGCTGATGTGTAGGACGAGATCGCGCACGTCCTGCGTGTATCGATGATGCACCCATCACAAAAAAAACAGACAGCCAACACTCACGTCGATCTGTATGGCGTCTTTTCGCTTGATGATCTCGTTGTTGACATACATGAATCGTGGCATCAGTGCCTATAGTAACACATGGATCAATCACGAGGCCAGCAGAGTTGTAAGTACACGTACGTCGAGTTTCTTGGCCTTTTTGGCTTTGCGCTTCTCGACGCGGATCCACTGTTGGTCATGTTCGTCGTCGTCGTTGTCGTGCTCGACGTCGAGGACCTTTATTTTTTTGTGGGGCGATGCGGTGGTGTCTTTGGATCGCTTCATTTAAGCTGTGAAATGGACCCCGGACAGTCTTCGTGGAATGGGATGTACACGGTCCGCAGCGATTACTTTAAAAGACAACGACTCTTTGCTTTACACCACCTCCTCGACTAATTATGCTCCCCCTCTCCCTCATCGCACTTGCCCTCGTTCCCCTCGCTCTGGCAGCGCCTAATCGTTATGTAGACCCGATTCATATACCACTCCGTAAACGCGCCGTCTCGCAGGAACAGCGCTCGGCCAACTGGCCAAAAGTAATGGATGCTATCCGAGCAAAGTACAACTATCAGCTCGTAAACAAGAAACGATCCACGACCACTTCCGCTATCACCGACGAGGTATGTCTTTCTCAATACCGCCCGCACCACACCCATACATCCCCCACACCAGGGAAACGACTCGAGTTACTCTGGCATCGTCAGCGTTGGCAGTCCGTATGTGTTATTTTTACTTTATTCCCTCGCTGCGCAGTCAACTCTTCGACAGCCCTCAGGAATTCCAATTGATTCTCGATACCGGCAAGTCTCGATCTCGATCCGTCCCGAATACTCCGCTCATCTGTCTCCAGGTTCGTCTGATCTATGGTTCGGCACGAGCCAATGTTCCTCTTGCTCCGGCGTTCCGCTCTTTGATACCTCCAAGTCATCTTCATACAAGAACAGCTCCTCCTCTCTCGAAATTTCTTACGGATCTGGTAATGTTGAAGGTTCTGTCTCGCAGGATACCGTCTCCTTTGCAGGTTTCACCATGGACCAAGAGCTTCGTGCGTCTCTTCATTTGTCTTGCTTGTCGTCATTCACACCTACACCCAGTTTCCGTCACGGTCACTACACAGGGCCTACTCAGTAACGGAGTTTCAGGCATCATGGGTCTGGGGTTTGATGCCCTTTCAGCCCTGCAGACAACACCATTTTGGCAAGTTCTGGTGAATCAGAACAAGTTGTCTTCCCCCGTGTTCGGTTTCTACCTTGCCCGTCTCATTACCGCCTCCCCAATGGATCTTGGCCCCGGTGGAACGTTTACCCTCGGAGGTACCAATACCAGCTTGTACTCTGGAAACATAGACTTTATCAACTTGCCCAACAATATCACCCCCGCATTTTGGTTCCAGCAAGTCCAATGTAGGTCCCTTCGTCGTCATCCCTCCGTTGTCTAACGTCTTGTCCAGCAATAACGGTACAAGGGACAAGCATTTCCATTCCAAGTAGTAACGGCCTTGCCGCCATCGATACCGGTACCACCCTCATCGCTGCACCGTCCAACGCTGTCAAGGAAATCTGGGCAAAAGTCCCTGGTTCGGTCGCTTTGTCTGGTCAATTCCAGGGCATGTATGCATTCCGTGCGTATCTACACGTGTTATGCTGTGCTTCGTATCGCTCACAGGATTTTTTTTTTTTCATTTCCACAGCATGTGACACCACAGTTTCCGTCTCCTTGTCTTTCGGCGGTACCAACTGGGCCATCGACCCTGATGACATGAACCTTGGCACGATCTCCGTGAATGGCAAAGACTTGTGTGGTGGTGGTATCTTTGATATTGGGAACACTGTCGGGAACGGTGAAGGTGTCCCGGAGTGGATCATTGGTGACACCTTTCTCAAGAACGTATACACTGTCTTTCAAGCAAACCCTCCGGCAGTTGGATTCGCCCAACTTGCCAGCGGACTCGGCCCTAGTGAGTTCATCTTGGACTGATTGTATGTATCTGTTAACGATTTGTATCCAGGTAACTCCTCCTCTGGGTCGAATTCAGTCACGATCACAGCTTCTGCCAGCATTCCTATTCCAACTGGGCCGACGGGCCTGGGAAACGGTGCCTCGCACTTGATCGTCTCGACGTCGTTCTGTCTCGCCGCAGCAGTCTTGACTGGATTCCTCACCACCCTCTAATCACGGATCACGTTATGACCTTGTTGCCACTCTCTTTTGATCCGTCCCGGCGCTACCTCTGACATTTATTGCGGAACATATATAGATAACGAACGCGCATAGCCTTGTACTGATACTTACATATCCTTCTGATACAGCTACCTCACTGCTATCCTGTCATACTATCCTGTCATATTCCCCCTGCTCTAGCTAGTTATTTACGGGGGTTGTGTTTTTACTTTAGCATCAGTATTCGGGCCCTGCAGTACAGTTGCATGTTCATCGTTGTACGACTTACCCCTTTTGGTTACTACAACGTCCCCCTACTCGAATACAAGGAACATCATCGTCCAAGACATCGAGACTTCGCAGTTACCATGAGCACGTTGTTTTTCGAATACAATGCACTTTCAAAACGATAACGGGCTCGCTCGACTGGCCCCCATAACTGTTCACAATGACCCAAGTTCCAGTCGCTCTCCAGATCAACCAACCTGCAAACCACCTGGTCTCTAATACGATGCCTCTCACGTTCGACGGGCTCACCGCACTGCTCCACCCGACGCCCCAAGAACACCTCAACGGTATGTGGAAAACCATCAAGACACTCCCCGCCAGTCCGCCTCCGCGACACGTGCGCGTGCATGTCTACCTTGGGTGGACGCCCGGGTGCGACGAGACCGAGTTCGTGATGCGGCACAGCGCACTGGTTGGAGATTTCATGGTAGAGCGGAATGGGCGTTTGGCGCTCGAGCGGGTGCGGTCGAGGTGGGGGCTGAGGGGGTGTGCGGTGCGTTTGCGTCGCGTCGTGCTGTTGTTGATGAATGATGAATGATGAATGATTCCTTGTAGCCGATCGATCCGTGTCGACGCGCCAAGTTTGACACGGTGCATCCAGAGTATATATCCCCGCTGGCGCTCCGCGTGCTCACAGAGACGGAAGGCGTTCTCAAACTCTTTGGTACGTTCGCTCGTCCGTATATGCGGTCGTATCTGCTCTGGCTTTGTTGACGATGGGACTTGGCCGGACAGAACCGACACCATCCGAGGGTACGATCGCAATGCGCGATCTCCGTCTGCGGTTCGTGACCGCATACGGCAATTTTTGCGAGGGGCTGCACGAGGCGACGCTCGGTCGACTCGCGGATACGATCGGCTTGTTGACGACGGTAAGCGTGGATGGCTCCATGACTCGGAGTCAAATTGCTGACTGCGGCGCGTAGGCGATCTTGTTGACGATGGTCGTACTCGGGGTGCCTGCCGTGCTGGGATGGTATATGTTGCGTGAGCGGATCGAGCCGTGGTTGGCGTATGTCGTCGTTGGGGTGTCTAGGTGGTGACATGGACTGTCAACCTAGCCCCGGTTTGGGTTTGTTTCCTCCGTTGCTGTTGCGGCGTTCTATGCGACCTATGCTTTATGCTGATCATGTCCTATGATTCCTTTGCTTTTTTTCTTCCCTCGTTCCTCGTTCTTTCGGTGTGTACACTGTAAGATTAGCACATACATAAGTTTTGATTTCACCCTGCAGGGTTTGTTCTAGAAAGGGTCCATTTCTGATATCGAAGCACTGGATGAGAGAGGGTCCCTTCGGGCCGATGAGTCAATGAGCCCTCCCATTGTTCATTGTTCCCCTCGGAAAAGTCCGCATGGGATTCAGTTCATCAACCCGCGTCGAGAGATGGTCACGTTCAATCATTTAGCAAGGTCCCACGACCGTCACTTTGTGCATTACATCGTGTAATGAATCATGATCATCAACAACGCATAGCCCACAAGTACGAAGTTCCGGTCCGCTCGCCCGATCTCCCAAAATCCAAACGCGTTCGCTTGCTGTGAGCTGTGGCGTCGACATTCCCAGCTTTGGGAGGGGGTCGTCGGTCGTTGATGTTGATATGGAGACGGCGGTGCATGGGCTGACCCGCCCGTAGCAGATCCGTACAGCTCGGGGTCGGATTGGATTCAACGGCGGGCGACATACATGGGTAAAAATTTTCCATCTCGGGCATCCCCGCTCGACTTTGGGCACCGAGGCATGTGGATCGGGATATGGGATGCTGTGCCAGGAAGTAAGTCATCGTACTACGCGGAAAGGAGCACAGGTGTTCTCTCACTGGCAGACTCCCATGTCCAGGGGGGACCGCACTGCGTTGTGTTTGGCCTGGGCATAGCGCATTTCGTGATGCGTCGGACGCGCGGTCCCTTTGGTCGGGGCTGTCGACGATGTTACCTCTTTGCGAGCGGTGCGATCCCCAAGGCATTCCGTTTGACGTTTGGTACTGTCGACATCGCCTCTGACGTCGGTTCTCTAGATTGCTTGTATCCAATCTCCGAGTCGTCCCGTGTCACATTGCGTCGTTCATTGTGCTCCTAATTCTCAGACGCAGCAGTGCCTATCACCATAGTAGTAGTACTACGTGATACGTGATACCACTGGCAGAGGTCCATTGAAGTGATCTTGATGTACACTGTACATGATCGAGAAGTGCTGGCGTCCGGTTATCCTACAACAATGTTCAGGCTGATAGACTTGCAACCTGTGCGTTGGATGATGAACCTGTTCCAATAGCCTCTCTCGATCGACGACGGCGAGGGTGACCTGATCTTGTGTATTGAATACTATCACTGGTGTACGAGACTCGGGGCTGAGCGGCCTTGTCGAGGAGAACGATGCTCTGGACGCTTTTCTGGCAGCCTGAACACGAATGCAGCGGTAAAAAGGCTGGCGCCTGACTCGTTGGATCGCCGTGATGGCCCGGGGTTGGCAGCGACGAGGTCATTGTCGTCCAAAGTCCGAGTCAGCGGCGGAGTTGGCACTGGCACTTTTCTGTAGTAAGCACTTGGATGAGATGCGACCTAAGAGGCTCGATTAGAGACACATCACCCCAAGTTCCTGGGCGCTACTGCAGACGCTCATCGTGTTACGTAACATGCTCAACTGACAGAAACGTGTGCATGCAATATGATGTCTCGTTAGTAGAATCTAGGTATCGCGGTGTGTGGTGTTGGGTACGGGTAAGGTAAACCAAATACTCTCAGTCTAGCTACAAACGGGAAAAGAGGAGAACAAGGTGTCGCTGGTGATGAGGGAAAATACAAATGCGCAAATCTACATGATGATGATGACCGAGAAAACACAGAGTCCGTGAAGTAAGAAAGGGAAAAAAAAAACATCGATGAATCAATAATCATTTTCGAATGGCCACCGTGTTGGCCATGTCAAGGCTGTCCATGCCAAGAACCTTGCCTTTCCACACGCCATCGAGGACCTTCTTCCGCTGCATTGCTTCCAGGATCTCGTCGACACTCTCCGCAACCAAATGCGTCAGGTAGCAAACGAGGATAACCAGGACGTCGACAGGGCGATCGGGAGCACCGACGATGAGTATTCTTGCATTCTCGCCCCCGTCCAGCGAGGGGGGAAGCTCGGGTTCATGTTGCTGCGATGTACGCATAAAGCAGCTGTCTGGAAGAATGTCCGCGAGATAGTTGCGCGCAGCCAAAAGTTGTTTCTGCTTCAACGCCGTCTGGTTGTTGTTGTATTGGAGGGTCAAGGCGGGGCACGTCAGGCGCAAGTCCCATGGCCCAACCTCGGGGCGACTGTCTTGCACCTTCCAGCTCGACGGCAAGAGGTTGTTGGAGAGCGTGTCGAACGCGACGCGTACAATGTGGGTAAACTTTTCGTGACCGGCCGTGCGCAGAGCGGCAATTTCCCGGTCATCGTCAGAGAGGGCGACGTAGACGCGCTTGATGACCTCCTGGTGGTGGGTCTTGCGCGTGAGATCGTATGGGAAGACCTCGGGGGTGTCCTTGTCTTCTTCATCGCTCGAGGCGTGCGAGGAGTTTGTATCCTCGATCTCCTCGACCTTGGTGAGAATTGTGTTGGTCGAGGGAGGAACGATCTGGACCTCCACCTCAAGGTGGCTCGGGCACACTGGATGGCAGAGGAAGCGTCAGTGACAATGCCACTCCTCGTTGTCAACACACTTACCCTCGTCTTCGTCCGACGACTCTTCACTGACAACCTCCTCGAAAACCGTGTCGATGGAGGAGAGTTGGACAGTGGACTCGGGCTGAGAGGGGGCGTGCTCGTACAGCGACTTGGGTTTTTGGGGGGTGACCGCGTCATCAGCTGCACCAGTTCCACTGGCATTCTGGCGGAGCTGTTTGCGGAATTTTGGATGGATGCGAAGGATTTTGGCGAGGACGCGTTTGAACTGAGGCATGATGGACGTGATTGAGAAAGATAGCAAAACAACAAGTGTAAGAAGGATGGGTATAGAGGAGTATCGCAGACGATCGAGGAGATGGCTGCGATGGAGAAAACCGTGACAGAGGTTCGCCTTTATACACAGTCGAGGGACCCAGTTTGGACTGTGGACCGTCAAAGCGCAGGTGGACCTGTTCGGCATGTCGAAAAGCTTTGATTCAGGATCGAGATGTGAAAATGAGGTCCATCTGTCCCTTTGGTTAATCACATATATCAGGTCGCAGCGAATTGTGGTTAATTCCACAGTTGAACCCACTTACAGGCAAGGTGGAATTGAAATTGTACAAAACGGGTAGAGTGTCTTTGAGACCTTCTGGCCATGCATTGCCATATTTAGATTGCTTGGTATATATTTCCTATAGATCGTATAAATGACTCATGCTGTGTGGACTGACCATTATCGTTGCTGGGTAACAACACGACAATCTCATCAAGTCACAGTGGAGCATGTCCTCCAAAGCACGAACTACGCGAGTAAGTAGTATAGGCAACACAATAGAAATTCCACGTACTGTTTCGAGCGTACTATTATGCGTGCCGGACAAGCGCCGGTGTGGACGACCAACAAACCCTCTTTTCCTTTCCTGTAATTTTACAAATAAATAATACCAATATATCTCGATCACATCCAAAAACGGATCTGATTTCGCTTAACCTGCGCCAAAGCTACCAAAGCACACTCGCGACACCTCTCCACGATCCTGGCTCTGTATAATGCGTGAGCTGGTCTGACCCTCAGAACACATTCCAAATTCTGAAGCTCTAGCCAACGCTCGATCACATCGTACCAACCATGTCGTTCTTACGCTTCTACTACCCGCTTACCGAGTTCGATCGTCTATTTGACGACGCACTCCCGTTGCCATTCATCTGCTTCCGTCGATAACCGCTGTGATAGCTTGTTCTGTCCAAAGTATGAAGACGCTTTCCTTCAGCTGTATCGATGCCTAACATGCCTCAGACAGAGTGGATATTCACGAATCAGACACCGTGACAGCCCGTTTGAACTACCCGGCTCAAATACGGGGGACTGATGGTGATGTCCACAAGGACCGTCTCACGGTGGCCGGGGAGGCTACAGAATCTCGCTCTCGTAAAGAGGGCTGGGTATCCAGTCCGGGAACGTGGCCACGGCGGACTCTCCAGGAACATTGCAGCTACTCCTCGCGACCAAGGTAAGCTGCACCGTGAATTTTGGCGCCATTTAGGGTGCCGACCCAACGTTTAGCCTCAAGGCCAAGATGGAGAATGGTGTCTTGACGGTGACGTTCCCGAAATCGAACTCTGAGCTATAAGCGCAACGCGTAGCCATCCAGTAGATTCATTTCTTCCTTACTTCTCGCGGTCGGACGTAAGAGCTTACAATAGAACCAATGTATTCAATACGTTCTAGATGTACAACACAATAACTCGTGACCTTTCCGAACACAGAGAAAAGAATGCAGGAACGAGACAAAACGTACTACCTAAGTTAGAGTATTTGTAGTCATGCTCGCGTTTACTTCAGATGACACTGTCCTCTACAAGGTTTCCAGAGATCTGCCCATACCCTATCCCGAGTGCTGATCAAGACGCTAATGTTCCGTAGGGGGGCGGCATTCGATAATATACCTTGGAAAGCCGGCTCTCTATTGGATTCGACTTGTTCACACTGCGTGCTTCGTCATTGCCTCACGGTCGCCTTTAGCACTCCATGGGTCCTGGCGGCCGTCCCATCCAACTCTTATCCATGGTCTCTCATCGAACGCAGCATTTTTTTTCATCGCGTAGCAATATATTCTAGAGTCATCGACGTGATCAGCTGAGAAGTATTAATGTCCTGGAACTTGAAGTCATCGAGATCTGACGGACGTGACATGTAACAATTGAATCTTCCTGCCCGCCTGTCTGAACGAAAATCTACAGCGTTATTCGTGCGTCACTCCGTCAAATGGAATTTGTCACCTTCTTCATGTTTCATGCATTGATCGTCAATGGTTTGACATGTCTAAAAGTTCTTACCTGGGCAACGGTGAGTCCGTTGTACGCATGGAAGCACGCCCTACCTTACTAGAGTGGAGGTACGGATTTTTACCGCTATCGGTCCTGAAGCCAGAGGAACCATGACGACATGTTAGAGTACGCCGTGAAGTGTCATCGGACGGAGCGGCGCGGTCGTCACGCCATTGTGAGCGATGTTTACACGCGTACAGGTTGTTAACGTTCACCCGGGAACTTGAAGTATAGCATCACGATCATACCGACTTGACACAACAATGGCACACAACGCCAAACTAATTCGGTAAAATCAGCATCTTGGCACAACCCACCACTCGAAGCACTAGTTCATATGTCTACTGGTCCTCGGAAGCGCACTCGAACTGGAGGAGGAGATTCGATATTGGGTATGGAACTTCCTGATGATCTTTCACCAAACCTTGCCCGCCGAGTCCAGCAAAAAATATTCGCCCCAAGGTTCGTGTATCATCCGACCTGTTTGGCAAGTTTTCGTTTACGGGTGTCACTACATACGTTTCATTTTGTTTAGGATGGATATATATGAACGCGCAGATTCGAAGCTGGTAACAGTGAAAATTGAGTTGTCCGGGTTGAAGCGCGAGGACGTCATGATCAGCTTGCTGCACGACAAGTTGACCGTTTCTGGCGAGATTGTAAACGAAGGGGGATCCCAAATATACACCTGTCGTAACCTCCCCCGTGGAAAATTCAAAGAATACTTGACTGTCCCACTTGGCTTGAAAGTACGTTAAGCAAGATTTTACTTGTAAATTCAGGCTTGAGTTGCAAATTAGCCCGAGGACATCAAGGCACGAATGGAAAATGGCTTACTGACTGTGACTTATCCAAAGGATCCGCCGTATCAGGAACCCCACTACATATCGATTGAGTAGAGGTATGGTCTCTACCTCCTTTGTGAGATAAACATTGACTTAACTCTAGCCCAGAAATCGAATTGAAGGGACTCGGGGTTTATTCGTGCAGATCTGATATATTGCAACACCATGATGTCGATCATGTTGATCTTCGCCGCAGTCTTTGTTTTAAGATGGGAATTTGTGCTTTAGCTTCAGTTTACTTGCTTGGGCTTATGAAATCACACTCTGGCGTTGTTGAACCCACAGATTACATACCGCGAGCAATAAATGTAGTAAGTCATAAAAATAGTCCGTTCCTTTTCTGTAAATTGACAAATAGACGTCAATATAAATTACATCCAAAAAAGGAATTCACCTGTGATGGAACGTGCTCGAAAAGTACGGAAGGCTCAGCAAAGTGCTAGAGCATCCAGGTCCAGTCTCGATATGTCTCCTCGGCAATTCGAGTCAGTCCCGTTTCACTATAAAAGCTATCGTGTTCGAAGACAACTCTCGGATCATCCTAAACTCAGCGTCCACTACAAGCTTCAACTAATACCTCGCACATCGATAAACCATGTCGCTCTTGCGCTTCTACTACCCGCTCACCGAGTTCGACCGTCTATCTGATGACGCGCTCGTAGCCTGTTGCCAACCATCTGCTTTTGCCAACAACCGCCGTGGTGGCTTGTTCCGTCCCAGGTATGTAGATGCTTTCCTTCAGTTCTATATCGATTGCCTAACATACCTCGGACAGGATGGACGTTCACGAATCTGAGGAAACCAACACCGTGACAGCCACGTTTGAACTGCCCGGCTTGAAGCCGGAGGACATCACCATCGATGTCCACAAAGATCGTCTCACGGTTGCCGGAGAGGCTACGGAATCTCGCTCTCGTGAAGAGGGCGGATATTCAGTCAAGGAACGTAGCCATGGCAAGTTCTCCAGGACATTGCAACTGCCGCTCGCGACCAAGGTAAGTTGCACGATGAATTTTGAGAGCTCGAGTTTAGGATGCTTACCCAACGTTTAGCCTGATGATGTTAAGGCGAAGATGGAGAATGGCGTCTTGACGGTAACGTTCCCGAAATCGAACCCCGAGCAACAAGCGCAACGCATTGCCATTCAGTAGATTCATTTCTTCGTTACCTCTCGCGCGGTCGGACATGAGACTTTACAATATAGCCGATGTATTCAATACGTTCTAGATGTACAACACAATAAGTCGTGACCTTTCCGAACATAGAGAGAGAATGCAGGAACGAGACAAGACGTACTAGTATTTGTAGACATGCTCGCGCAAGGTGACTTTGTCGCACCATCTCGCATCGGTATCCAGATACAAAGGCAGAGACAAGGTCCACTAAAAGGTTCAGGTGTCCTGGCCATGGACCAGGCGTCACTGCGTCAAATGAAGGAGACAAATTCCATTTGATTTGTCTCCTTTCATGTTTCATGTTGGCTGTATACATGTACTGATCATCGACGTGTTGGAAGATTCTTTACCTGCGGTAATGGTAGATCGTACGCATGAAAGCACGCCCTACCTTACTACATAAAGTGAAGGCACAGATTTTTATTATTGGTCCTGAGGTCAGAGGAACCATGACGACGTCGCGAAGTCGTGTTGGAGTACGTGCATCAAACGGAGCGGCGCGGTCGTCACCCCATTGTCAATGTCAATGTCAATAAGTAAGTGTAGTTGTTCACCACACATACTACCAACTTGTACATCTGACACAACAATGGCACACAACACGGCAAATTCGTAATACAGCATTTTGACACAAACCACACTTGAAGCACATGTTTACTGGTTCTCGCAAGCGTCCTCGACATGAAGGAGGGGATTGGACATCGGATTCGGATCCCATTTGTGCTCTTGTCTCGAAGCCAAAAATATTCACTCCAAGGTTCGCGTATTATCCGACCTTTTGCAACCCTTCGTTTAAGTACGGGCGTCGTTGTCACTACATTTCATCTCGTTTAGGAAGGACAGATATGAGAGTGGAGATCCGAAGGTGGTAATAACGAAGATTGAGTTGTCTGGCTTGAAGCGCGAGGATGTCACGATCGACTTGCTGCATGATAAGCTGACTGTTTCTGGCGAGATCATAGACGAGCGATCTCGAGAGGGGTCACCAACATACACCCGTCGTGAGCTCCCATATGGAAAATCTAATCAATGCTTGGCAGTCCCACTTGGCTTAAGGGTATGTCAGGCAAGAATTTACTTGTAAATTCAAGACTGAGTCGCTATTTAGCCAGAGGACGTCAAGGCACGAATGGAGAATGGCCTACTAACTGTGACCTATCCAAAGGATGCGCCGTATCAGAAACCTCACCACATATCTATTGAGTAGAGGTATGGCCTCTACCTCTGTAGTGAGATAAACATTGACTCAACTCTAGCCAAGAAATTTCAATGGAGTGACTCGGAGTTTATGCGTGCGAATTGGTTGATCATGTTGATATTTTCCGCGGTTTTTGTTCTAAGACGAGCCTCAGCCTTAGATCACTTGCCTGGGCTTATGGAATCACAGTCTTAATCCATGTTGGACTCTGGCGTCGTTGACAAAATCCTTTGAACAGAGTACACTCTGCGAGCATTGAATGCATTCAAATAAAGTCAACTGGCATGACGAACATACCACTCTCTCGCGACATGGCAAGGCTTGGGCTCCTTGCTTGAGATATCAGTCAATAAAAGTTGAAAAATAGAATAGTCGTTCGCTATCAAAGGATTGTTCCTTTTCTGTAAATTGACAAATAAACGTCAAGAAGCCGCATCCAAAAAAGGAACTCACCTGTGATGGAACTTGCTCGAAAAATACGGAAGGCTCAGGAAAGTATTAGAGAATCCAGGTCCAGTCTCGATGCGTCTTCATGATCCTAGTTCTTTACACGAAAATGTCCTGTTTCACTATAAAAGCTGCCCTGTGGAGGTCAACTCTCTCAGATCCTTCCAAAAACTTAGCGTCCACTACAAGCTTCAGCCAACACCCCCTCGTACATCGTATCAACCATGTCGCTCTTGCGCTTCTACTATCCAACCGAGTTTGATCGTCTATCTGACGATGCGCTCGTAGCCTATTTCCAACCATCTGCTTCTGCCGATAATCGCAGTGGTGGCTTGTTCCGTCCAAGGTTTGGCAAATGCTTTCCTTCAGTTCTATCAGTACCTAACTTATCTCGGATAGGATGGATGTTCACGAATCTGAGGAAACAAACACCGTGACAGCTACGTTCGAACTGCCCGGCTTAAAGCGGGAGGACATCACCATCGATGTCCACAAGGACCGTCTCACGGTTGCTGGGGAGACTACAGAATCTCGCTCTCGTGAAGAGGGCGGATACAAAGTCCGGGAACGTAGCCATGGGAAATTTTCCAGGACATTGCAACTGCCGCTCGCGACCAAGGTAAGTGGCGCGATGAATTTGAGCAGTCGATTTTTGGACGCTAACCCAAGGCTTAGCCTGATGATGTCAAGGCCAAGATGGAGAATGGCGTCTTGACGGTGACGTTCCCGAAATCGAACCCAGAGCACCAAGCACAACGCATAACCATTCAGTAGATCCATTTCTCCATTACTTCTCGCGGTCGGACGCGAGACTTTACAATACGACCGCTGTATTTCATAGTGTGAATCATTATTGGAGCAAGATTGCAGGAACGAGAAAAGCCATAGTTTAGAATATGTATTGGTTATATCGCTTCCTTCAGTGACGCAGATCTCAGTGGGATGGTGACTTTCTCCAGAAGGGCATTCCGTGGACGAGGCCAGACATACCCGAACATATCCACGTCCTCGTGATCGAACACAACACCTTTTGCCACCGCGTAGCAATCTGTTCCAAGGTCATCGACATGATCAACTCACAAGTCTAGATATGATATAAGTTGGAGTAATCGATGTCTCGACTTTGTGTTTATTGGATCTATCCCTTGAGCAAGTTAGGCATTCCTTGATGTATGTCTCCCGCTCCTCTATGTCTCCCGCTCCTCCATAACCTTGCCTAATCATGTATTTTTGTCTTTTTGTTGTTCATTCACTATACACTTGTAAAACCCACCCTACCTTGCGAGAGTGAGGACAGTACTTGAGGGTTTTGAGAAACCATGATGACAACGCAAAGCTATGTCGAAGTATTTGACACTTACTCAATGACACACTGGCATAGTAATGGTCGTTCGGCGTAGCTAGCTAACCTTTTCTGTAAATTGACAAACAAACGTCAATATTCCATCCAAAAAAGGAACTTACCTGTGGTGGAACTTTCTCGGAAAAATACGGAAGGTTGTTAGAACGCTCAGGAAAGTGCTAGAGAATCTAGGTCCGGTTTCATATGTCTTCATAATTCTAGTTCTTTACACGGATCTGTTCCGTTTCACTATAAAAGCTGCCCGGTGCGAGCAAGTCTGACCCTCAGAATATTCCAAAGCTCCAGCTAACACATCGTACCAACCATGTCGCTCTTCCGCACTTACTACCCGCTCGAGTTTGATCGTCTATTCGACGATGCGCTCGCAGCACGTTGCCAACCCTCTGCTTCCGGTGCCTTGTTCCGTCCGAAGTATGCAGATGCTTCCCTTCAGCTCTATATTGACGCCTAACATTTCTCGGACAGGATGGACGTCCACGAATCTGAGGAAAACAACACCGTGACAGCCACGTTTGAACTGCCCGGCTTAAAGTCGCAGGACATCACCATCAATGTCCACAAGAACCATCTCACGATCGCCGGAGAGGTTACGGAATCTCACTCTCATGAAGAGGGCGGATATTCAGTCAAGGAACGTAGCCATGGCAAGTTCTCCAGGACATTACAGCTCCCTTTCGGGACCAAGGTAGGCGCCTCGATAGCTTTTTTGAACTTCGCTCGCTGACCAAACGCCTAGCCCGATGACGTAAAGGCGAAGATGGAGCATGGTGTCTTGTCAGTGACGTTCCCGAAATCAAACCCGGAGCAGCAAGCCCATCGCGTAACCATTCAGTAGTTCCATTTCTTCGTCGACTTCGCTATATGCCCAATTTTTTTACTGTATAAGTTCGAAATGCACAGCGTAATAGCGCGTAACCTTTGTAAAGTATCATGGCACATTAGCAATATTACGCGAGCAAGGCACAACGTACTCAGTCCAACTCATCGGATTGAACGTGCGTTTGCGTTGTCCTTTTCCTAGTAATGGATAGATTGGCAAGATGAACGTCCACTTCGTTCCACGAAGGTGATATTCTCTCCAGGATGAATATATTCATGTTTAGCTGTTCGAGGGATGGCAAGATTGCTTTCAAGATCAACGCGACCCGCCTGGCATCGTCGATGAGCGAGTTTCCTAAAATCAACTGAGAAACCATCGAAGGGCAAGTTCTACCACAGGGATTCTGGAGATCTACCCACACCGTATCTCTTGTGTCGATTACAATGGCGAGCTCCCGTAGGCATGGACAATGCCCGACAAGCTTGAATAGACCTTTGAAAGTGGGTATGTCTATGAAGCGCTCGGTGGTCGGAAGAGAATGATTGAGATCCAACTGTTCAAGGAATGGCCAAGAGGACGCAAGAGATTCTAATGTCTCGTCATCCATAGAGAGCGTGCAATATCTAGAGAGGTTCACCGAGCGGAGAAGATGAAATGAGAATATTGGTCGAATGGGACTCAAGTGAACGATAGGTTTCGGGGAGAAGAGACTGCGACCAAAGAGATTGGCAGTGAAAACGGGTAGATGTTGAGTTGCAGAGGTCATGTAATTCGAGCGGTGATTGCGAATCCATGACCACGTCACAGGTCAGATGGGAAACGAGAGGAAGAGAATTATGTCGAAGGACCCATTGCACTAAGTGAGCGATCGTTGATGCCACGATATGGATGGATGTGAGAACAGGGAGGGGAACAGGAGGAAGTTGAACTTCTTGAAAGCGTGCGTAGTTACCATGCCAGGAGAGGTCAATATGAAGGGAAGTAAGAGTCTCGAGTCGACAAAGATGTTCATATGCCCCGGCATCTAGAATAGTGAACGACCCATGAACCAAGTTCCGCCAGCCACATATAGCTTGGGAGAGACTTTGAATTATCCCAGCTGGTGTCTGAAAATGTTCATTGCCATGCGTCAGCAATTGGACACTGCGTGGATGACACGGCCCACAGTAACGAATAGGTAACCGCAGTATCAGGGAGCAAATATCCGTTTCCAGTGAAACAGACAACAGCAAGGCGAGACGTGTACCTTCGCATCCGCTCCCAGTGTTCGTACGTTGGCATTTGATAGGTCATCTACCATCACGATCAGTCGCTCCCATCCAATAAGCATAGGTCCAATGAATGAAGGATCTGCTTACGTTCTTGTCATATACCGGAGGTACCGTACCTGTCGCCTCCGTCAGACGATTTAAGTTGATTTCTGCCGAATTGAGCTCGTGCCACAGACTATTTAACGAAGGGTCCTCGAAGATACGACAGGTTCGTGCAAGACGTGCAAGCGTACTTTGATCGGCGAAACTGCATACAACTCCGAGTACTTCGACAAGTTGCAACGCCCGATACACGCTGACCTGGAACCGTGGAAGAGGAATGGGCCCGAGGGGAACATCTGTGTGAACTGGAGAGTGGCTTTTGAGTCGCGCGCTGCGTCGAACAAGATGATCGCGACACCATTCATGTTCCCTATTCAAACCCCGCAACATTCCGCTCTGTGACCTCGACCAGCTCGCAACCCATATGACAGCCTTCGCTCATTGAGTCGCTGGTGTACAACTGATCCGCACAACTCGAGGATGAAAACGGCGACAGCCTTTCCCAACTACACCAAGGATTTGTAGGTAAGTACCTACACATCATACCCCCGGTTGCATCTCGTCCCATATCTCAGGCCTATCTACTCTTATCTATGTTCTCTTCGTCGAACTTTGCAGCACCTTTTTTCACTATGTAGCAGTCTGTCTCAAGGCTATCGATGTGATCAATTCTGTGCTCTATAAGGCGCTGGTCTTGCGGCCTCAACGCTCTTGCCCAAAGCGATTTCTCGTCCTTTTCTTGTGTGATCGGTGCGACAAGCCCTTCATACTGGTAAGTCTATGATATTCCTAGCAGTTTAGAACGTCCTGACATCTACGCATTGATATATGCCTCTTCCGAGCCTTCTTGAATTTTTTGTTGTTCGCTTGCTTTGGTTTGACACGCACACAAGGACGCTGTCGGCACGAAGTTCCTGCCTGGTATTCTAGCGCGATAACAATGCAATGCCCCACACCCTCAGATCACGAGCCCCCGTGAGCGGCCCTTAGGCCTATCATAGATATCGGAAGCCGTCGTCGATCGACGATAACGGATGTCTCCATACTCGACCAGTTACACTCTAATGGCTTCCCTTGATATTTGTCACCCTGGTCATATTCGCTGCAGTATCGCAGGACTCTCGTAAGGGACTTGGACTGTGTGATCCATTCGTACTGCGTATGTAAAGTACGACCTTTAGAAGTAAAGGTTCTCTACCCAACACATTGCTCCGCTTTGCCAGAACCATCTTTCCTTTCTTGTCAATTTACAAATAGATGTCAATATAAAACATATCCAAAAGAGGAACTCGCCATTGTGAGAAATTCACCGAAGGCTCGCGAAAGTACTAGAGAATCCGTGTCCATTCGCGACATGTCCTCATACTTCTAGTCCTTTACGCACAAATGTCCTATAAAAGCTGCCCGTACGAGGGAGAACTCACTAAGAACAACGCTCAGCATCCACTCCAGGCAAGCTACAGCCAGCACTCTCGATCACATCGTGTCAACCATGTCCCTCTTGCGTTTTTACTACCCGCTCACCGAGTTCCACCGTCTGTCTGACGACGCGCTCGCAGCATCTGCTTCCGCTGATATTCGGACTGGTTGCTCGTTCCGTCCAAGGTATGAATATGTAATCTGTCAGTCATATATCAATGTCTAACATATCCCTAGCATGGATGTTCACGAATCTGAGGAAACCAACACCGTGACAGCCACATTTGAACTACCCGGCTTAAAGCCGGAGGACGTCACCATCAATGTCCACAAGGACCGTCTCACGGTCGCTGGGGAGGCTACGGAATCTCGCTCTCGTGAAGAAGGCGGATATTCAGTCAAGGAACGTAGCCATGGCAGGTTCT
>JBBPLG010000124.1:0-44583 GCA_038089695.1 Xanthoconium separans | reverse complement strand
AGTATGCACTGCATTCCTTCTGGTCCAGAGTTTACCCAGACATCAGCATATAATCTTGTAGATACTCTGCTGTACTTCTCAGTCTGAATATCAACCTAATTAGCACCTCCTCTTCTTGTCTGGATCTCTTTCTCTCTCTCTCCCTCTCTCTTCCAAAATACTAGGACATGGGACTGGCAAGGGTGTGACACATAAGTCCCACACCAATGTCCTATTCTGCTCTGATGTCCAATGTGCAACTCTAATGTTCCCACACCTTCAGACTTCCATCCAGACTTGAGGCAGAGGATCTGGCTATTGACAAAAGCACTGATGAATCCAAGCACCTTAAAGCACTGAAAGTGTGCACCTGCAAGCACAAGCATGGACACACCTAACATGGTGATATCAAATGAACTTGGTCTGGGTGGATCCAGTGGAGTGTTTGGTGTTGGTCCATGTAGTGTCATGCTACCACCAGTTGTTTCACTGGATCCTCCCCAATATGAATCAATGCTTCATGCAACCTGTGGGATGTCAAGTGGAGTGGGTGACTCATCATCTGGAAGATGCTTTGTGCTATGTAGCACTGCATTTCCTATATACTGTAGAAGAATATAGGGCACATATGTAGTGCTATATAGTACTACATAGCTCCCCTGCCACTACTTGAACTACCAAGGCTATGCTAGAGTGGTATAATTCCATTGTCATCAAGGTTTCTGATACTACCATTGTGTAGCCCATGGTAGCACTGCATAGTACCAAGTCAGCACATGATTGTTCCTCCCAGACAAGTGTACATTTTACCTGCACATATACTATTAGTCATACTAACTTGGATTCAGAGTCACAGTTGCAGCCCACAGACTCTGTATACCACCTTGAAGAGTACTACTAGTCTACTATGTACTTCCATGGTGTCCCATGCTGACTCATCTCACACCATCCCACTACCATCCACTACCATTGCTCTCACAGACTTGGATCCTGCAATTGATCCCTCAGATTCAGAAACAGACACACATCCTGGCTCCAAGTCACACCTCTCTGACCAGTTGGCACAAAAAATTGGACTCAGACCCAGACACCCAGGACTTGGATCTGGACTCCAATTCCAGTGACCAGTCTGCTGAGTGGTTGAATCAATTCATTGCATGGAATGCTTCCCTTGATGAGGAGTCTGATCAACCTATTCCATTGGTCATAAGTTCCACTTCCACTGCAAATTTCTTGTTTGATTACAGGCTTACCTACCATCATGCTAGGTGACAACAGCACTCTGCCTCTTCCTCCAGTGGTTACCTCTTTCCAGATCTATATGCCATGATATACCCACCAGTCACCTCCTCCATCACACAGTCTGTGTTTGTGACCTGGTGAGTGCTTTACCTGGTGTTTCTGATCCTTCCTATTATCTTCTACTAGTGCATAGACCATGAAGTACTCTCATGTGTGTACACCAGTGAGTAGCATACTGACCTTGCCATCCATTTAATAACAAGTCCACCTGTTGTCATTGACACCTGGAGTTTGTCAGATCACAGATCCCAACCTTCCTGGATGGACTCCCCCTCACAATGACATTATTCAAGAGACCTGTCATGCAAGTAATGTCATACCCCATTTTACAGTGTTGGCCTTTGAAGAGTGCCTCAACACAGCCAAAGTAAGTCTCATTGTGCTCAGGTTACTTCCCACGTGTGCTAAAGTCACCATCCTCCTCCTTGGTAGAGCATGGCCACATTGGTGTGCTAGCATCAATGTAAGCCCTTCTCATAAAACCTCCACTGCAGACTGATCACACAACAATTGTAGCACAATAATTATCTATTTGGAGTCCACATGGCAAATACCCATTTTACACTCCACTAAGTACATTTGTTGACTATATACAATTTCATCTATCCATCCTCAATAGTGCAAATGTATGAAAATCAATGTATGGGTTTACAAAAAAATGTCCACAGCATGAGACAACATTATCTGTCAACCACTGTGGGTCTACTGCATGTCCAAAATCTGGGATCAAGTCATGCCACTGATTCATTTGTGTAGATCATGATACAACATACAATGCACTAGTGGAATCTTTGCTGTGGAAAGGTGTAAACCATTCAATGTAGGCCAGAGGTTCTGAGCCTAACTTGTTGTGTAATGGAAAATACTCTGGTAGTGAAAATATAGTGTAGATTTGGGCAACATGCAGACCTGCACAACTGATTGTATTGATTGTGAGTCACTAATGGTATAACTTCACACACCTTTAATGTGAGGGTTTCTGTTGGGGCAATGGATAAGTGCAAAGTTGAGATATGCTGGCTTGGGTGGGCATCTACCTTGGCAAGGGCATGGAGGTGATGCACAGACAACATTGGAGAGCTTGGCATTGCTGACCTCTAAAATTGGGGGTAAACAGAACACAAAACAAGAAAAAAGGTGGAATATGTCAAATCTGCAAGGTATGAACAAAAGGTTGTGTGAGATTAAGTAGGCATGAAGTGATTCTAAAAACTGGGTGGCATGTTGGTCAGCAATGATCTGGCTTGCAGGAATGTGTTGCAAGTGTGGTGTATGGACAGCAGGGACCTTGCAGAGGGCAGTGTGTTTTCCATGTGGTAAAGGTGATGCTAGTGCATGTGGTTCCATTCCCACCATTACTGTCACCATCACTGTAGCTGTGGCTGTATCCACATCTTCTTCCCCCACCCCCTCATCTTCTTCATCTTGGCCATTGCTATCTTCATCCTGCTCAGCTCCTCTGTGCTTGTCTTGCTGTTGCCACCATGCCAAATACATTGCATATCAATAAACTGCCTCCTGTCAGCATAGCCAAACAGTCATTTGAACAATGAAGTACTTTTTGTTACTGGCACAGTAACCTTCTTTTGCATAGTCAATGTGCAGCCATTCAGGAGATTCCATGTTGAATTCATTGGCAGATCCAAACCAACATATCAAGACAACATAATGGTGCATAGCATGGATCTTCAGGATATTGATGTGTTCTGATTGATGGCCATCTAGCTTAATGAAGATCTCTTTGTCTGAGTGGAATCAATCAAGTGCATCCTTGAGGGCATTCAGTGTCTGCTTGATATGGCTGTGAAGGGACACATAATAGATAAAATCCACAATTGCATGTACTGCTCTGACCACACACACATTCTGACTGCTTGCCATCAGCCCAATGAATACTTTCTCCATCTCTTTATGCTCTTTTCCTGTCCATTGGGAGATTTCTAAGATGCCATTTTTGAAGTGGCACAATCCCTGATGCAATGTCATTTCCTTGAACTGTGTCCACTTTTTCACTTCCCAGAATATTTGTGCACCATTTGACCAAGTGATCCTTTAAGACACCCTTGTGCAGCTGGGTTATCAAACAGACATCCACTTTCTTGTTACTCTCACCCTCTTAGGCTGTGTTAACTCTAGTCTCCACAGTAATAATGTTCACCAGGATGACCCACTGGGAACTATTCATTTTTCTTTAACCTTGACAGATGGAGACAGGATTTGATTGGGATCTGATGGAATGGCAGCTATTCAAAATGACAACTCATTGGGACAGTGGTTTGACTTCAAGTTTTGGATCCTAGCATGCTGTAACCTTTCTGTAATTGAGTATAGAACAGAACTTATATACTTTATTTGTCCATGCTAATTGTCATAGAACCTATCTCTGCCTCTTAAAAGAATAATACTAGCTAGCATCTTTCTCTTGATTTTTTCACCAGGTAAATTCAGTCCCAGACTGGCCTTTGGGGGTCCAGGAAATTGAATCAGAGGATACTGGACTTCATGGTGATCATTTCACCAAGCTTACTTTCATCAATAAAAGAAAGAGCTTATCTGTAGAAAATTATTTCTGGCAAGGCTAAAAATGTCAATCAGGCTATCTAATAGATGGTTTCAGTCAATAATATATCTATTGGTTCTTGGACAATAAAAAATACACTTAGGAAGACTTGCTTGAAGGTTGTAATAAAGAGAAAAAGATCCTTGCTTTCTAAGTATTGTTAGAGAATATGGTAAATCTTTGCTTTCAAGGATCACCATTGGGCTATAGAAGATTGCCAGGGACTCATATAGTCATGAGCTGTTGGCTCACATTTGGGCCTTTGGCCCAAACAGGGGTATCCATCAGGGTGCAAAATGCCACATGGTTTTTGTGAGGTACACAATGGCTAAGAAATCTTGCCAATGCAGGCAAAATAGGTGTCAGATGAGTTTTGCATCACACTGTCCTCCCCTCACTTTTTAGATACAAGACTAGCATCATTTGGATTGGATTGGAAGAACAAATATCTGTACAAAAAATTGAACAATTATTAAAGAGGTAAGAAATGCAGTTAAGTTTGTAGAAGACTTACTGATCATTTGGGGCTGCACATGATGGGGTGTCTAGAGTAAAGTTGAGGGAAAGGTGGATAGTGAATATTGTGTGAATATTTCAGGCCAAGAATTGCATTTTTGGCCTTTCCAGAAATAAATTTCTACACATAAGCTCTTTGATTAATAGAAGTAAGCTTGGTGAAATGATCACCATGAAGTCCAGTAGCCTCTGATTCAATTTCCTGGACCCTCAAAGGCCAGTCTGGGACTGAATTTACCTGGTGAAAAGATCAAGAGAAAGATGCTAGCTAGTATTACTCCTTTAAGAGGCAGAGATAGGTTCTATGACAATTAGCATGGACACCAAATCCTTCAAATCTTGGATCACTAGAAAGCCAAGGGGATGTATTTTATTTCATACACTCATAGTTTAGGGTGAGGGTTATGGGTTATTGCCATTAGGGTTGTTTAGTGAAAACATGCAAACATTAGGACAATTGTTTGAGCCACTGTATTTAGACCATGTTTGTGAGTGGTTAACAATTAGAGTCATGGTTTCTGCTGAGGTACAAAGCTTTTGTACCTAGCTAGTTTACTTTATGGCACAAATCTACTAAATTAAATCTTATCTTGGAATTGTCATTTAAAATTTATAACCACTGTGGAAATCAGGTGGTGGGTTTAATAATCACAGCTAGAACATTTGATGGGTTTCAAAGAATAGATTGAAATCCCTGAATTACCCCTTGCTTAAGTTTTCCTGCCCTGGAATGTAGACCAGATCAAAATGCTTGCTCATGTATGTATGTAGATGTGAAATGCTAACATGAAATTTTATGAACATGATCAGGACCAGACTGTAGTACAAAGCATAATGAGCATGAGCATGAACTGTACATGTGTAGCTAGTCATTCCAATTCTTTTGAACTGACACATAATGCAACAACTCAGAATTGCTGATACTAGGAATCAATTCCTCTAATGCAAGCTCAAAGTCTTCTGCCTTCACCACTAACTGTAAATCTGCATCAGATTTCATTTCAGCCACAAAGAATTGAGGAGAAATAGGATGTTGCTGATATTGAGAATGAGCATTGAGCTCAGCTACAAAATAAATGATCAATCAAATCTATAATCAGTACAAGCTCTAAATACCTCTTTCCTTTTCAAGCTCTCCAACTTTGAATGAAAGTGCATGCAGGAGTGCATCAGCACACAAGGCATAAAAATCTGCTCCTGTGTAATAGAAGGGGCACTGTGCAGCAATTGAAGAGAGCTTGAGGTCAGGGTGCAGGTTAAACCTTCTTGTAAGAGCCTTCAGAATGTCAAGCTGAGCCTCATGAGTGTCACAGACACCAAGATAAAGTAGCTTATCAAATCTATATATCAACATTCAGATATATTAGTATCACAGATCAAAAGCATAAGCATACCGTCCTGGACGTAGCAATGCAGGATCCAACAAATCTGGACGATTGGTAGCACCAATCACAAATATATCCATGCCTTCTAGGCTCATCCCATCAAGCTCAGCTAGAAGCTGGCTGACAATACGATCCATAACACCACCAGAATCCCCCTGGTTTCCTCTCTGTGGAGCTATTGAATCTAGCTCATCAAAGAAGATGACACAAGGGTTGGCCTCCCTTGCCCTTTGAAAAACCTTTCGAACATTGGCTTCAGATTCACCAATATACATGTTGAGTAATTCTGGTCCTTTGACTGAGAGAAAGTTCAGAGAACAAGAAGTTGCCACTGCTTTGGCAAGTAGTGTCTTCCCAGTTCCTGGAGGGCCATAGAGCAAAATACCTATGACAAGGTTGTCATCAACAATATCTTGATAAATAGCCTCAAATAACCTGATCTCTTCTTCAACCCTTCTTGAAACAATTCAGGATGATCCAATGGAAACTGCACTGTGTCAAGAATTTCACTTTTCACTTGGCTTAACCCTCCAACATCTTCCCACAGGACTGTTGGGATACTAGGAGCACCTATACTTTGAGCAAAGGTTGACCTAGCCTTGAGCACAGCAGTATCAAAGTGCTTGACAGCTGTGACTGGTTGGGTAACCAATTTCTGCATGTCACAGCTGGATGTGGTCATTAAGAGTGATGAAGTATTACCTTTAGAATTCTACTTACTCCTGTATTGCACAATGAAGTGCCTGCCTGATCAAATTGGCCAAATCAGATGCACTCAATGCTGCAGACTGCTTGGCCAGGGTGGCAACTGAAACATCAGAAGCAAGAAGTGATCCTTGGGAATCAAGTTGACCCATGAGCATGTAGAAACGCTCCTCCTCACTCAGGGCCTAGACATTAATTGTGGGAACAGACAATAGATAGCTAAATTTGGCTCCTACCTTGATCTCCATCTCAGTACTAAATGAGATACTTCCAGGTATTTTGCCTTGTTCCACTGTTCCAAGAAAAATGCACTGCTGTCCATGAACTTGGGCTGCATTATTGACCCACTGCTGTAACATTTGCAAAACAGATGAAGCTGCATGCTAATATTGAATAATGGGGAAGTGGATGAGATATGAAATTGTACCCTCTTTGCTGTCAACATGGCTCAGTGCATCAATGTGGCGGAGCACAACCAGAGATGGTGAACAAGATAGGGCATGCTCTACTTGTTCTTGTAGTGAAACCTCAGTTTTAGAAGCTGAGTCTGATAAAAGACCGAAACAATTGATCTGCAAAATTGTGTTCTCAGCAAACCACCAGATGAACAATTCAGCCCTAACCTCCACACAATGCATTCGAAGATGACCAGCAATGTGCACTGCAGTCGAAAATTTGCCTGCTCCCCTTGATCCTGTGATAAAAACTGTAGGTCGCACACCCAAGCTTCTTGCCTCATTGAGTGACATGGCATTCGACAGCTGAGAGATTTGGTGCGAGATTCTAAAGGGGGCTGGAAAAGCCACCAGCCCATGACCTGAGAAGGCAAGTTAATGGAGGGAAAAGGACAGTGAAAGAAGTGACATCAAACCAAGTTGATAATAATCAAGTATGTCCGGAACTCTAACATGATCCACTCCAACCTGGAGAATTCTCGTCACATTGGAATCAACGAAGCAACCAATTTCGAGGCTCGAGAGACGTTGCAAATGTGTTTCGAAAGTGACGGGTTCGTGATCCACATTCCGAACAACAAAATAGACGGGAACGTCGGAGCAGTTATCTCCAAATCTCCCCGTGAAGTCACCTGAGTTCAAGGTGTGACAAGGATCCAGCAAACGGTCGACATTGATCCTCAATGGAATGATATCTCCATCTTTGACCAAACGTTTCGACGAGCAAAAGTATTCGTGTAAGGCATCAACCAGCAATGCTTCATGACGACGATGAGTTGAAAATGGTGAAGCTACCCTCGCCAACTCAATGCTCCTCGCTGTTGGAACACCAGGGTCCCGCGTCCCAAGTGGTGAGATACGAATCACAATTCGCTGATTATCGCGCAGGCATAGATTGTGAAGAAGGGTTGGCGACAGCAGAACAGACTGCGGGGACAAATCGTTGAAGGCTTCATCAAGGGCACCGATGCGTACTAGGCGAGACGCCGAAAAATCGACGGGAGACGCTAGAACCTTTTCTCGGGGTTTAATTTATGTGGAGACAGGATAAATGAAAAAGACATGCCCAATCACCGTTCAATGCTCCAAGTTGACGCAAATTACTCGTACGGGTATAGATAGTAACTTGATCTAGATCGGCGTCCATAGGTGATTGTAGAGGTTTAGCGGAGAAGATGACTCCTAAGAACTCAACCACATCAGACGCGAGCTACGAGAAAAATAACGCCGCTAAACTGACCATTTTCGTTTACTTGGAACGAAGGCTCCGGAGACGATAATAAAGTAGAAATGAGAAATGATTCGTTGATTTCCAAATTCTCGTTAACGAATCGGCTGACTGCTTTGTGTGATACTTCGGGCGAGTCATTGGATGAGGTCACTACAAGTCGCGTCAATCCCCGCTTGGCGATGCCTTGCTTGTAAGGCGATGCGAGGCTGACCCTATATCCAAAGAGCGACATGGGCTGGATAGATGGCTCGTATGTGGAGAATACACTGGGGGGGATGAAGACGTCCTCTCCATCTCGGATGATGACATGGGATTCGAAAAACCAATTCTCGAACACTGCTCGGTGGATGGAAGCTGCTGAGAAGGCGCACTCGTGTTTTGCGGTTAAAACGACTTCTGTCAGGGTAACATTTACTGCTGTTGACAGAATCACAGATTTGAAAGATCCATCTGAGCCCAGCTGGAAAGGTCGAAAAATGGCTGGATATTTAACTAGCCAAGCTGGAGGGATCGCGATCTCCGACACCTTTACTTCGATGAATAACAGAAGCACAAGTGTAGATCACTACGCACAGTAGAATCATGAACGGCCCAACAAGTCAGATCCCTGACAAGATCAAAAGACGACCTGATTTGGTGCTGGCGCTTCGATTTTATGGATACGACTCTGCGTGGTTCATCCGAGTAACAAAGTGCATCCCAGATATCGTGAGAGACAAGAACTTGATCTTCACTTGCAGCTTCTGTAGTCTGGACCGAAAAGCTGGCCTCCACGGATGGGATGTAACTGAAGAAAAAGCTCATGCGGGGCAGGAGAGGATGTTGAGGCAGAAAACCGTATGGTCAGATTATATAATCAAACTTTTGTGCTTCACTGACCATGAATCGAGGCGGTTCACGAGGTTTTGGCCGCGGTCGAGGCAAGCCTGACCATAACGACCTTTCTGTGATGTATTTACTTCTCTCGCAGGCCGTGGAGGCAGTCGCGGTGGCTTCCAGCAGCGCGACGCTGGTCCGCCGGACACTGTGCTCGGTACTACTCCCCAGCACATGTTCAACGCTCCCTACTCACCCGCCTTCGCTAGAAATTGGTTCGTTCATGCACGCTGTTCAGGATGAAATGCTCTGCGCTTCCCTGATCTCGGACAAAGTGCCGTATTTCAATGCACCCATTTACCTCCAAAACAAATCTGTCGTCGGAAAGGTCGACGAGATCCTTGGTCCGATCAACGAGATTTATTTCTCAGTGAAGATGAGTGAAGGCATGGTAGCAACCAGTTTTCAAAAGGGAGACAAGGTTTATATTGGAAGTGACAAGCTCCTACCCATTGAGCGGTTCCTCCCTAAACCCAAGGTGACAGGTGATGATTTGGACTTGCTCTGAACATACCGAAGCTAATATATGTATATATCACTGTCCAGGAATACAAAGTATGTCGATCTCTTCCTATAAGTTCCGTTGGCTGAACTTTCTACACAGAACGTGGTCGTGGCAGCGCGCGCGGTAATCCACGAGGTCGTGGACTCGGGTGGGGTGGTGGTAGAGGTGGGAGAGGCGGGAGGGGCGGAAGGGGTAGTGATCGTGGTGGCCGTGGTGGTTTCAGAGGTTATGGTAGTGGTGGTGTCAGTAGAGGTAGAGGTAGAGGTAGCCGTGGTTTCTAACGTACGGCTTTTGAACCGACGTCGACGCAGTATTATGGTTCATTGCACACTAGAAGATGTATACGGTCTCAGCTAGGACGAAAAACGGAATTGTATCAGTACTCTGTGTGCATTTGTTTGGAGGTGGTTGTATGCACTCAAGTCTCGGAGTGTCCTTTGTGCATTACCCCCATCTAGATCTAATGTCAAGTTCATTGTCCTTTTGGAAGCCCGGGACGGCAGCACCAGGGAGTAGTCTAGACAGGCTGACTCAGGAACAAGAAAGTGTGATCCCATCTGCGCCATCAAACAGTTCTCTTCCACTTCAAGCCCAACGTGAACGCCTCCCCATTGCAAAATACCGTGAGTGAGGGTTTGCATTCAATTTATGAGGCCTCTCAAAAATTCGTTGTCTTCAGGTAACCAGCTCTTAAACTGCATCGAACGATATCCAATTACTATTGTAGTTGGGCAAACTGGCTCGGGAAAGACAACACGTACGTTTTTTGAACGTCTTGTGGCCCTCGCATGTGCTTAACTCTTCAAGAACTTCCTCAGTATCTGTTAGAAGCTGGATGGGCTACTGCAGGTAATGTGATAGCTTGCACGCAACCCCGAAGAGTTGCTGCAACTTCAGTCGCTGCTCGTGTGGCTGCCGAAGTGGGAACGATTCTCGGAGAAGAGGTGCGAACAGATAAAACGTCGATGCCTAAGAGTACTCACAGATACTGTGTACCTTTACTAGGTTGGGTATACCATTCGATTTGAGGACGTGAGCGATAAAGATAAGACTCGGATACGTTATATGACAGACGGAATGCTTTTCCGAGAGGCCCTCCTCGATCCACTACTATCGCACTATAGTGTTATCATGGCAAGGACACGATAATATGGTGATCTTACGCTCCCTAATGCGTTAACGCAGATTGATGAAGCCCACGAACGGAGCCTTTACACGGATCTCTTGCTTGGCATCCTCAAAAAGTCTAGTAATTCCACTTATACACCTTATCATGACTGAGATGATTTCTGGTAGGATTAGATACAAGCGGCCCTCTCTTCGTATCATTGTTTCCTCCGCCACACTTGACGCCATGACCTTCCGTGACTACTTCTGTTCAAGAGCTTCACTGCAAGAAGCTACTATTATCAGCCTGGAGGGAAGGATGTATCCAGTCGAAGTTGCCTATCTTGAAGAGCCCACCACTGACTATGTCAGGATGGCCGTCGAAGTATCATGGAAAATTAACTTGCAGGTGCGCTTGGTAGTTGCTATCTACGGCGTTCAGTTCGAA
Organism: Xanthoconium separans; assembly: GCA_038089695.1. Lineage (NCBI taxonomy): Eukaryota > Fungi > Basidiomycota > Agaricomycetes > Boletales > Boletaceae > Xanthoconium > Xanthoconium separans. The sequence goes on along the minus strand of JBBPLG010000124.1, from coordinate 33,514 downwards.
TGAGACAAACTAAGCATATAGCTGGCGATATTCTTGTATTTCTGACTGGCCGGGAAGACATTGAACGGTTTCTTGAGGAGATCACAGAACTCATACCTAGGTGGGACAGTAATGTAGCTAAGTTGCGTAGAGCTGACAGTTCTTTGTAGCCTACCGCGTGGTGCGACACAGATCATTCCGGTGGCACTTCACTCGGGCTTGAGTACCGAAGAACAACTTAGAGTGTTTAGCCGTGCGGAGCTGAATTCTCGCAAGGTCATTGCGGCAACCAATATTGCCGAAGTATGTCCTTTCGATTCCGTCGTTGCAATGCAAACCTTCACAAATTTCTTAGGCAAGTGTTACGATCGATGGTGTGAATTTTGTGGTAGATTGTGGATTTGTCAAGGTATGCTCCATCTATTCTAGATAATTATGTCAGTCAATGCCTTTTAGATAAGGTCTTACAACCCATCATCTCACCTCTCTTCGCTGTCCACCATCCCTGTTTCTCTGGCATCGGCTACTCAGCGAGCTGGTCGAGCTGGTCGAACATCACCTGGCATCTGCTACAGGTTATATCCTGAATGTTTCCTGGCATCACTTTCAGCAGCTACTCCCCCAGAGATTACCCGTACTGACATGACTATGCCAATCCTCCAGCTCAAATCCCTTGGAATCGACAACCTCATGAAATTTGAATGGATCTCTGCACCACCGGCCGAAAGTATCTTGCGCGCTCTGGAAACTCTAGTCGCAGCAGGAATGACCGGAGAGGACGGTCGACTGACTGTCATGGGCCAAAGAGTTGCAGAATGTCCTATTGAACTTCGTATTGCCCGCATGGTAAATATCCACCGTGCTTATTTGGCTACAACTAAATTATTGGGTCAGTTATTCAGTTCTAAAGAGTTTTCTTGCGGGGAAGAGATCTTGACGATCGCGGCAATGATCTCCGTTCAGGTGTGCAAAAACCCTCTGGAGTCTATTTGGTAAACATGTAAGATGTAGGATGTGTTTGTCATACCAGACGGAACACTAGGTGCGCTTGCTGAACTGGAAAGGCGGAAATTCACTGCCGAAGAAGGGGTAAGTATGTCGTATTTCCTACTTATCTGTTGTTGACTCCATCCAAAGGATCATCTGACTCTCTTGAATGGTGCGCACATACCCAGTGTGTACTGTAGGGCATACTGATAAATCCCAGCGTACAATGCGTTCACGAGATATGGGCGTTCATCATCCTGGTGCAAAGCCCACGCGCTAAACTTTCGGGCGATGTCTAGAGCGATATCTATTCGTTCCCAGCTGAGCAAGTACATGATGCGTTACGATCTCCCAAGACATAGCTGTGAGGGAGATGCCGTACGGTTGCGGAAGTGTCTCGTCAGTGGATATTGGCAAAACTCAGCCCGATGGATGGCAGATGGAACATATCGCTCCGTTCAAAATGACCAAGTAAGTGTAGATTACTTATTAACTCACATCTGTGACCTTTCTACTTCTCATAGATTCTACACGTTCATCCGACTTCCGTGCTATTTACTCGGAAGCCGCGTACTGGGTGGGTGGTCTTCCATGAGCTGGAAGAAACTAAAAAACCACAGTAAGGCATTGATACTTATATTGGATCTGACTTATCCCAACGCAGGATAAGTATCCTCACGGAAATCGAACCCGACTGGTAAGCATAGCATCAAAACCACCCCGATTTAACCTGACTTGTAAGTTACAGGCTTCTTGAATATGGCCACAAATATCATAAGCAACGTGTGCAAGGATGATTTGAAAGGTGTAAAATGTTCCTGGACCGGTCCAAGTGGAGATCGTGGGAATTAGTTGGGATATGGGTGGGAGCGAGGTGCCATTTTGGAGCGTCGGGTTCAGATGATACTTGATAAAGGCGGTCGGGTTTCGGAGGATTGATGGATGCGGGTCAGGTTCTCACGTGCCCCTGTTGACAAACAGGTGCCTGTAGGCAAACCTGTAGGTCTATGATTGGTATAAGGGCCTTGATATGATTCATTAAACATTGGTCGGCTTGAACATGGAAGTTCTACAACCAGTAAATAATACTTGTATCATCTCCACAACAATCTTGGCCTATAATAGTCATCAGCTAGTGTGAACATATCAGTACAGTTGACTCCCATACTCCTCAGGAAGGCCCTTAGGGTATGGGTTATGGGAGTTTCTGGTGGAAATATGGCATTTGGGAAACCCAAAATCTATGGGTTATCGGAGAGTATGGGTTAAATGATGTTGCAACACAGGTTATTTGATACCTTACCAAGCCGCCGCGTGACCGATAATAACGTCAAGCCAAACAAACAATGCACAGCCTTGTGGTTCTGCTCGAAACTTTCGGGAATGGGTGCAAGCCAGTCCACGGCTGACAAAGGCCCGAAGATATTTCATCCAGAAACGCCAATAGAGGTATGCGAATTTCCGGGCCTGCCTTACAGACTACTTAACTATACATCCAGGTTTCAGCAGATGTCATGAACAACCTCTCTGCGCGCCTTACGGCTTTGCGGGCTGAGGAGGAGACTGTTCAGCTTGAAATTCACCGTTCTTTGGAGAAAGAGAACCTGGAACGCGAAACGAGTATGGTCGAAGACGGCAGTGCTCATGGTGGTCTGAAAACTGGTGTCGCGCTAATTGGTGACTTGGAGGAAATTAGGGAAAAGGTCGATAGGTTCCAAACACGGCGACAATTGGGCGACTTTCCCTCTGTCAGGGGGACGGGTGAAGCAATTGCCACATGCTACAAGTGCGTATAGTATTTTTCATTGGGTTGTTTTCAGACTAAGGTATGTAGAGTCAATGTGACAAAACCTCTGGAATGCTGGAGGGAAGTTGCGCGCTTCAAAGCTGCTGTCGCAGATGCTGAAACTGTGAGATAATTTTCTGAAACATTCACGTTAGAGTGACAGAGTTTTCAGCAATACCTTGCTTCGTTGCGATAATACAAGCGTTCTGTCAGCTATCCACTAAGGCAGCGAGAAGTGGGCCTGGAAAGCTGTGTACGGCTGCAGATTGCCACTCTGTCACTAAAGTTGTAATGTGTAATAATGTAAGCCCTTGCCAGCTATCTACACCCACAAAAGTTCTCTGCCAGCTCATCGACTCCGATAGTGCGTATAATATATCACGTGAGTTGCACAGTTCTGAACGGCTATTATGCACACATCCGAGTGAATCGTCGAAATGGCCACATTATGGAGTGATTACGCCCACCAACTGCTGCGCATGTCCATATGGCATCACGAGGTTGTACTGCCTTGATGATCCCTATCCACGCATGCTGTTATTTTTGTGAGATGTCTTGCTAAATTAGTCTCGGAAGGTAAAGGGAAGCATCGCCTTTCCCGATTAGGAAATGAGCGGTTTCAAGTCGGATAATCAAGTGATTGCCGAGCTCGGCAACCTATGTTCGTATTGCCGCCCGGCTTTTATTTGCAACAAATCCCACTGGTACATCTCATCCCCGTTCCTTCGCTCCTTCATCGATATCAAAGACCTCTCTGTTACTCTACTCTCCAGTGCCTTCCGTCGTATTTTTTTCTCTTGTACCTCTATCCGTATTGGGAGTCCCAATCACTTCAGACAGCTGTCTTCGACTGCATCTTCATTTTAACCCTTAATTAACCGACCTTCCCCGGTCGATAAACTGACGCCGAGTCACCGTAACGTTGATAACCGTGCTCACCCAGAGTAGGGTGGCCGAGACATAATGCAAGCCCCTGCTGACATCGCGGATATACAATCCTCAAAATTGGCGTACGCTGTGAACCCACCATGCCCTTCCGTCTACTTACCCACAGCTCACACAGCTCTAAGCCACCTGTTGTAAGAAACCCTAGAGCCTGCACAGTATGCCGCGCAGCTAAAGTAAGTATTGTATTCGAGTCGTTACTTCCATTCTCTTGTTCACTGCAAGTCAGATGAAGTGTGTGGGGGCCGAGGATGGCCAGAAGCCGTGCCAAAGGTGTAAGAGAACGAACGTTGAGTATGTTAGCACATTATATGTTTCCCACATGACGCTTAATACATCTTGCAAACCTCCAGATGCATTTTCGAGAAACACCGCCGTGGCCGCAAACCTGGGTCGAAGTATGTCTTTGACTTTGATATTTTTGATTGTTCTCATGCACACTCTTCAGATTATCGGAGGCATCCAAGATGCTCCGCCGTCTTGAGAAAGGGTTAAACACCGCAAAACTCAAGCAAGCAAATGAAACATCCATGTCTTCTGTTTTCCCTGCTGTCGATTCCCGATCTCCCCAGGGAGAATCGCAGTTCGGCACCATGATCCGGCCAATGGATCGATACAGTAGTCCAGGTAAGGTTTTAAGTAAGCCCGCTTGTTCACTCTCAACTTACATCGAGCTTCTTTCCACGCCACGTTTAGCCTCTGGAAATCGACCCTCGGATGGCGACGATGAAGAAGACCGTGGTGACGAAAAGTTTCCCGCAAAACTCATACGCAAAGAAAACTCTTTTTTTCGAACTATTCTGAATCCCGAACCTAAATCGCCGTATCCTGATGTTGCAACTCAGGCCACTCGCAGTGACCTGGACAGCCTTCAACTGGTACGACCTGCTCCCCTCCCAGCCGGACTTCAAGATCCAATCACGGCTGGCCTTATATCAGAGGACAAGGCTAAAATGCTCTTCGATGCCATCTTTCTGCGCCTCAATCCATTTATCAATCTATTTGATCCCCAGTTGCACTCAGTAAATTATGTGCGCTCAAAGTGCCCTCTTTTGTTTACCACCCTCATCGCTGCGGGCTGCAAATTTTTTGAGCCAAGCCTTTATAAGGAATGTTTTCACCTTGCGCATGAGTTAGCTGTCCGTGCGTTCGCTGAGGGGTGGAAGCGAGTCGAAGTCGTGCAAGCCTTTGCATGTTTAACGTACTGGAGAGAGCAAGATGATAATGTGCGTGAGGAGGTCTCAACCTTTCAAATTTCCCTGCTGATATAATCCTAGCGCACATGGATGTACATTGGTTACGTTAGTGCAAGATCTTGAATAGCTATTCAGTGACTGACACAACCGACAGGCGTGTCGGATGGCCGTAGAACTTGGTCTAAATCGTTTTCTGGCGAAGCCTCCTACAAACGAAACAGAGTTTCAGCTACTTGAGCGACGAAATCGCGAGAGGACATATCTTGTACTATTTGTTCACGATCGGAGTCTCAGCATGCAAACTGGGCGCCATTGGATGCTTCCTGAGGTAGCTAGCATAAACCTGGGTAATCCTTCAGTATTTGACCTGCTTGAGTGCAGGACGATTTCATCAGACACGCAGACACTTGGCATGAACAAGGCGGTTCTCCGACACGATGTGAGGATGTTATTATTGCCGCATTCATACAATTACGGAGAATTGCAGTGAGTATTTTTTTTCCTATACTCGACGGATTAATACATGTCGTGTAGGCGGAGACTACTGATATGCTACACACTAACCGAAGTCTCGTTGATGGCGGCAGTGGTCAGATTAACGTTGACATGGCACTCAAAAATGCAAATGCTAAGTTGGCACAGTGGTCAACAAAATGGGAGCACGAGATGCGGCGGGGTAAGACACAGGATTTACCTCATAATGTTACTCAACTTTTTCGCTAGCAAATGGGGAATCATTTCATTTCTCGTTTCTCAACCTGTTCTGCTTATATTCTAGCCTCTTCTTGAATAGTTTCGGTGTACAAGCTGATGCTGCTCCTGCGAGTAGTCTTCTTGGTGCTGACCTCGTTTCGCATTAACCCCCATTCTAGGAAAACCGGACAAATAGTCACTTGCGTGCACTATCGGCATGCTTTGAAAATGCGCTCAACGTTCTTAGAATCGCCTCAAAGGATTTCCGCGATCTCGGCGTACTGGTTCGTACGAATGTCCTCTTCCATGAATGATAGTCATCTACTCCCTAGAGATATGGGCAAGAAAGCACAACAGTGATGACGGCCTACTCTGCGATCTTCCTGTTGAAGGTGGGATCTTTCATGTTTAACACGACTGTCGTTCACCAGTCTCTAGTTATTGCGGAGTTCGGATGCCAACCCGGGCCTACAATCCGAGTTGCCTGAGGGTGCATCACGTGAAATTCACGCAACTATCATGAAGACGGCTGAAGCCTATAATGAGGCTGCCCATTTTTCACCTACGTCATCCTTTGCGGCGTATCACGCCCGTTTCTTGTGGCACCTCATTCATATGCACCGTACACGCCCCAGTGTTACAAAGGATCGACTTCATCACGAACATACCCTTGATGCTTCCATGCAGAGTATGGTTCCCCACAACTCCCCGCTGGGCTATTGCTGACAGTATGTTAGGGGAACAAGCATCGCCGTCGCAAACGACACCTTCCCCACAAGAGGATACCCGGACTCAACCCTCTCATCACATTCACTACAGCATCCCAAGCGATCAAGACGGCTATCCCACGAATCCGAATGGGATCATCTATGGGATCCCGACACGTGGCCCCGTACCTTATCCACCTCAAATCGGCCCACCCATCGAGGAGTATACATCAGCAGATCACCACTATTATCGCACCATGTTGTTTGACCTTGGCTTCGGTGGGGAACAACATCACGTGCTTACGGCGAATGATAGCCTGCGCAATGTTGCATATGGTGAAGGCTTGACCACTCACTATACCCAGTATCCTTACGGACCCGCACAATCAATTGGCCAGGCGAGCTTCGTGGGAAGCTAATTTGATGTAACTTTGACTATTCGCTATCGTTCATTGCTGTGATGGTTATGACACGTTTTGTATCTTGGGTATATGTTTACTTTTACTCGTCGCCAATAGAGAACACTACAACATATCGACCAAAAGCGATAGCAAGAAGTGGTTGACCTTGCAGCGCCACAAAGTCAAAGTCTCGGATGTGATGTGGGCGTGGAGCTACGTTTATGATGCTAGGCTGTGCATTTAAGTAGCCAACATTATGGACATGGAGAACTGCCCCTCTTTTTGGAGAGCATGCAGCAATGGCAAAATAATCCGAGTTCGTTGGGCACCACCTGTGACGATGAGGTAAATAACTTGCAGCTCGAGTATACGGGGAAGATACCGGAAAATATGGCCACCATCCTGGAGACTGACTCCAGTGTGTACAGGCTTGCCACCCCTTAGCTTTGACATGTCCCAGATCGCAAAACGTGATCCATAGCTTGCCCCAACACTGTGGAGGTAACGTCCGTCAAATGAGCTAAGTTCAGAGCGAAGCACATACATATCAGCATTGTCACGACGCCATGCGGCAAACCCCATGTTCTGGGATGACTTCCCTAGTAGAGAGTCTCTCAACGCATGTGGCTCGACAAGCTCAGCCAATGTAGAATGTCTCCAGGTTCCTTGTTCCGTCGAGACAGGATCAGTGCGCCAATCCGTAAGGAAGATGGAACCACGGCAATCAGAAACGAGGAATTCCTTGCTGCTCGCTGGGTGTGAATGGACTGTTATCAGACGATGTGGAAAAGCAATGACGTAGGCAGTAGGTTGAGGTCGGGGAGAGGGTGGAGACGAAGCATTACCACCAGATGATTCTGGAGAAGGGACTCCGGAAGAAATATTGAGCGTTGGTTGAAGATCCCAAACCATCAGCATTCTGTCATCTACGGCTGATGAGCGAGTCACTGTTGAGATCCTAAAATTACTTGCCCGACACGGAGGCAACGTAGCGTGCATTTTCTTGATCGTGGCCGTCACAGAAACACATGTCGTTTACTTTGCCATGATGCCCACTCAACCCTCCGCCGAAAGGAAAGATGTACTCGCTGGATGAGGCAGCCTTTGTCAATAAGTGCAGACCGAAGTCTATCCCAGCTGCCGCAACCCTAGTAGCCAAACGTCAACTGCCACAAGAGTATAGGTACAAAAGAAGAAACAAACTCAATGAGCCACTGGTCATCGCTCTTGCTAGGCGAGAGTGAGCGAGGCGACCAGGCTAATGCGGTCGCTCTGGTCCCAATGTGAAATGAAGCTAGTCTCTTGATTGATGTAGTGCCCTTGGGTCGCAGTTTAGTGAGAGGCAGCGGAGAAAGGAATATGCTTACTATCTGGTAGACTTCGACAGAATGCTCACCTCCAATGGCAAGGAGGTCCTGCCCGTCCTCGTGGTAGCAGGATCGCACCACGTAGACGTCTGAACCATGATCTATTCTGGTGACATCCGCATCCATGAATATTTGCTACTTGGCTCCGGAGAAGTGCGAAAATGTCGCCGCCGGCAAGAGCCGTTCGAGGTTGCTGCGTCGCAACCGAATTAGTAGAATTTAGAGTACGACAACGACAGTACTAGTGTCGTGACAATGGCATCGATTGTGGATGGTAAAAAGGCAAAACCAACATTCGATGCGACCAAGGTTACTGTTATATACGTGCTCGGAGGACCTGGTGCAGGCGAGTTCCCTGTACCGCTATAATTATGCATCACTAACATCCCTGCAGGCAAAGGAACTCAGTGCGGCAGGCTCGTAGAAGACTTCGATTTCAGTCATCTTTCAGGTGATTCATCGTTCCGCACTCAATCTATGCCCCGCACTCATCGATGCGGTTGGCTCGTAGCTGGTGATCTCTTGCGTGCGGAACAGAATCGGGAAGGTTCACGATATGGGGACCTGATTCGGACTTGCATCCGTGAAGGCACCATCGTTCCGCAAGAGGTCACCATCAAGCTTCTGGAGATCGCCATGTCTACAGAGCTCAAGGCAAGATCGGGTCCCGGGTGGACAGACGGCAGGGGTCGTTTCCTCATAGACGGCTTCCCCCGTAAGATGGATCAAGCCATGACATTTGAAGAGACGGTATGCTGTAGATTCATGGCTAGCTGTGTTCCAGCTTCTTGACTGCTACAAAGGTTTGCGTCCCATCCAAGGTCTTGGTCTTTGAGGCAGACGAAGACGTGATGATACAGCGTATCCTAGAACGGGGGAAAACTAGTGGGCGCGAAGACGACAACATCGAAAGTCTGAAGAAACGTTTCCGTAAGTATCTTTTCTATGACGTACTAAGATTAGTTGAAAACTCGTCGTTTAGAGACTCACAACGATCTTGTTGAACCTGTCATAAAGTACCTGGAAGCCCAAGGCAAAGTCGTGAAGGCATGGATCCAAGTCGGGTGCAGACGGTATCCTGACATTATCTGCAGATCAATAGCAACCAGTCTATCGAACAGTGCCACAAGGAAGCTGGCGAAGCTATCCTCAAAGTCTTAGTTTGAGCCCCCGTTATACCCTGAGGTTCCCATATATCAGCAACTTTCGTAATACAGCAACTTTAGACATGAACATAGAAATCCGTTGGCATATCCGTTCGTAAGGCAACCCTACAAACAGCTTGGCCACCCATCTCTATTTCGAAAATGGCGCCGTCTGCGCACAGCAGATGCGCGTCTTGATCAGTCCCATCCTTGAGGGGGAACATCAGCTCCTGGCTCAAAGAGACAACAAAAAAAGGGACCAACGGGTATCCACTCCCATCCCCCACATCTGAAACATTCGACGACTGGGTTACCATTACTCCTCTCTGTGATATCTCCATTCTGCGAATAACGCAAGTTTATATGATTCCCGTCTTGATATGTCGTAGTGAGAACTGCAACGATTTTCTCTGCAAATTTCTCCCTCACTTGGGGAATATCCACGGTGAAAGTAGGGTCGCGATGGGGCCGGACCACAATCACATCCATCGAGGCACTGGTGGTGGGGATCTTTGATATCATGGGGTTGATGCGGAACTCTGGTTCCAGTCGATCTACGTTCATAGTAGATAAGAAGTAGGCAAATGGGCCGTGGAGGTCCAATGAATCGGAGGCAGAGGAAACAAAGTCGCCCTTTTCCGCGTCATAGGTGAGGATACCACCAGATGATGGGATAGGTAAGAGCTTGACACGACTGGCGTACCACTTTGCGATGTTCTGCTGTGCTGCAACCTTGAATCGTTCGATGCCAGGTATCTCCTTGCGGAGCTTCTCCGAATCCTTGAGGATGGCCGCGTGTAAGGCTGTGGAGGTAACAACTATCGACGCCGTAGGTCGAATGTCACCATGATGTGGAGGAAGTGTCGTGAGAGATAGAGTCAGGAGTTTTGGTGTTGAGCTTCCAAGAAACGCTTCCACGGATCGCAATTTATAAGCGACCGTGTCTTCCAGCGGAGCAGGCCGGAACAAGGATGCATACAACGCGTTCGCTGTTCCGCATGGGACGAGTACGAAGTATATGGCCCGATCCTCCCTAGCCTCGGTTGCTGATGCAACGTGGTTCACTATCTCGTGAAGGGTACCATCTCCAGAGCCTAGCACAACCGTGATATCCCCCTTGCATCTGTTCAGAAAACCGAGCGTCTGTATTCCTGCATCGTTGGGGGCGCGGGTGCGAACGATCTCGGCAGGGATTCGGTTGGCAATGCGGAGGCGGGGGATAACGTGGGTGGTGAAAAACTGCTCCGCCGTGCAGTCACCACAGGCAGGATTATAGATAACTAGAATCGACATGACTGGCTATCAGCACTGGCTATGTGCGTCCGTGGATTCAGCAGATTCAACGACAAAGTTCAGACTCACGTTCTAGTGCTAGTAGTAATCGGGTGATGATGGAAAGTATATGTAATGTCGCCTTGATCCGTATCCGACATCCACCTTGCATGTTATCTCTGTTGCGTCGCGCTTCCACGGCCAAATTATCATCTCACACAGGCCTCCGGACAATGTCTTCCAATCCCCCAGAGTTCAAGCAGTTCAAGCTAGCACTCATTCAGCTCGGCAGTCCCTCTCAGCTTGCTGAAAACCCTACAGACATCAAGAATGCGAACCTACAACACGCTAGGGACATGATTGATCAAGCAGTGAAGAGCTCCAGCGGAAAGCCAGACCTAGTTGTATTGCCGGTAAGGTGCTTCCTCCAATTCTGCCAGCCCTCAGCATCATGGCTTACTCCAGGAATGCTTCAACTCACCCTACGGCCATGTGTACTTCCCTGTGTACGCTGAAACTATTGGATACACACCCGGGCAAGTGTATGACACCACGAGCACTCAGAGTCAGAGTGTCAGAGTCCTGTCAGCAGCTGCATCGGCAAACCGGGTTTGGCTCATTGGAGGTGCATCATAAACTTGGAACGATTGACCAGCCGTTTTAAATGATGGAATCAGGTTCGATTCCGGAAAGAGATGCAAGTGATGGCAAGGTGTATAATACGTGCATCGTATTCTCACCAGAAGGCAAGGCCTGTTTACATTTCGCACTCTTGTCTCTCATAATATTATCAGGAAAACTCGTAGCGATTCATCGTAAAGTCCACTTGTTTGACATCGATATCCCGGGAAAGATCAGATTCAAGGTGTGTGCAATACTTGCTGAAGTAACCCGCAACTTGATTGCGCAGGAGAGCGAAACGCTGACGGGAGGCTCTTCAATGACATTCTTTGATACGGGTAGGAATCCCTAAGCTCGGCTTGGATAATTATGACAACTGATGATAGATTTCGCGCGCATTGGCCTTGGGATATGCTACGATGTGCGCTTCCCGGAGCTTGCCATGATTGCTGCACGAAAAGGTTGGAAGTAGTGTATGGGTAACGAACGAAAATGCTACAAGCTTGTTTGACAGGTTGTCACTTCCTCGTCTATCCTGGGGCATTTAACACGACGACGGGGCCCCTCCACTGGGAGCTGCTCCAACGAGCGCGGTAAGCAGCTTCATGGGTATGGGTGATTGAACTGATGCCATGTTTATGCAGGGCTGTGGACAATCAAGTATTCTTCTCGATGTGTAGCCCTGCACGTGATCCGAAGGCAGCTTATCAGGCGGTAGGTCATATTCGTGCTTCAAACGTAGAAACTGACAATTATTGTGCGCATGACAGTACGGCCATAGCATGGTAGTCGATCCATTGTGAGTGCTTGCCCGCAGTGATGATCCAACAACTGACATGAAACAGTGGGAAAGTGCTTGGGCAGGCTGAGGAATTTGAAGCCATCCTGCACTTCGATATTGGTAAGTTTTCTCATGGCTGGATGTCGCTAGCTTAGATTGATATCCGGAAGATCCTCAAGTGTATCATTCCGCGAGAGCAGGGATACCCGTGACGACACAACGGCGATTTGACGTTTATTCAGACGTTAGCAAGGAACCCTGAGAGGTCCATGAAATGTATACATATGAATCAGTTGTTGTATTGTATAGACTTGGTACCTGCAGCTGCTTCCAAAAGCGGATGTGCCGAAATTTCCAGGACGTTCCATAACTTTCTGGTACAGCATTGCAGCCTAACAATACAAGCTAAAGAGGCCCGTCGCCGTTCGACATTTTCCTTTGCGTCTCATATCCATTCCATCATGGTCAGAGAAACGTCAGCCAGTTCCCTTTGACTGTTCCGTTCAACTAAGCTCGTCTTACGTGTAGGAAATATTACGATCTCCTCGAGGTGACCCCCGACGCCTCCGAGAGCGAGCTCAAAAAGGCTTATAGAAAAAAGTGGGCCTTTCTTTTCATGACTCCACTTTCTGTGCTCAGCTTTACTCAGAGCACTACGACTGCACCCGGATAAGGGCGGCGACCCCGAGTTATTCAAAGAGGTGACACATGCGTATGTGCATGTTCACCCCCACGGCCTTTATCTGCTACTAATACTTGCACAACAGGTACGAAGTTCTGGCAGACCCGGAGAAACGAAGTATATATGATGCTCGTGGAGAAGCTGGCCTCTCGGAACAAGGTGGAATGGGTGGCATGGACCCGCAGGTTAGCCGTATATGTCTCCCTTCTCCATTCTTTGACTTCATGCGCGCTCGTATACCAGGATCTTTTCAGTCAACTTTTCGGGGGCGGAGGATTCTTTGGTGGAGGTCCTGGCCGTTCGCAAGGCGTTCGCAAGACCAAAGACCTCGTGCACCGAGTGCAAGTGTCCCTCGAAGATCTCTACAAGGGCAAGACTACCAAACTCGCACTCACGCGAAATGCTCTTTGTTCAAAATGCAATGGAAAAGGTGGCAAGGATGGTGCCGTCCGCACGTGTGGCTCATGTAATGGTCGCGGCATCAAGGTCACCCTTCGCCAAATGGGTCCCATGATCCAACAAATACAGTCTGGATGTGACGAGTGTAACGGAACGGGAGAGTTTATTAGTCCCAAAGATCGTTGCTCGGCCTGCAAGGGCAAGAAGGTCATACCGGAGAAGAAGATCCTAGAGGTTCACATAGACAAGGGTATGAAAGGTGGACAGACAATAACGTTCGCGGGGGAAAGCGATCAGTCGCCAAACGCTCAGTCTGGAGATGTCGTGATCGTTATAGAAGAGAAAACTCACGAGAGGTTCAAGCGCCAGGAAAATAATCTCGTTACCGAACTCGAGGTGGACCTCCTCACCGCGCTTGCCGGTGGTGAGGTCGCGATCAAACATCTTGACGATCGGGCGCTGATTATTCGATTCCTACCCGGGGAAATTGTGAAAAATGGTGCGTTCTTCCATACCATCCCCCCCCCCTTTTTTTTTTCTTACGACTCTAATTCTATCAGATTCCGTCAAGGTCATTCGGTCACAAGGGATGCCATCTCAACGACATCATGAACCCGGTGATCTCTACGTCAAGTTCACTGTTAAATTTCCCGATACCATCGATCCTTCCAAAGTTACTCTACTTGAGCAGGCCCTTCCCCCGCGCATCCCTGTGCAGAGCTTCCCCAAGAGTATCCATCTTGAAGAAGTGGATCTCGAGGAACCTGATACACGGTCGAGAGTTAACGCCATGGCAGACGATGCGATGGATGAGGATCACGATGGTGAGCCACGGGTACAATGCGCTAATCAGTAATTTCTGCCACCGGCTGGTCAACGGACATCTGTCATTCGATATTTGTTGTCACTAGTACCCGGTGATCCCCCACCTGTGTCTCCATAGATCCACGCACACCTTTCGTTACATCCATGGTAATTAATACGCAATTGCATGAAAGCCTTCCGGGATACAGTACATCTGCCATCAGGTGATATCCCAGCGAACCTGAGAGCAGGCCGCGGTAAGAGAACTGCTGGGACTGACGAACGTCTCACCTCCGGACTAAGCTTGAAGCTTTCGTAGGCTGTACGACTAAAGAAGCTGACCTCGGTTTCGTTTTCTGCGCTCAGTTGAAGTGAGCGGCGGGTCAGTAGGCTGACTCGCACACTTACCGAGACCAACGCCCGCCAAGATCTTGTCGTCATCTTCCAGAATCCAATCATCGTGGTCCAAGTTAATGATCAAATTCGTGGTCTGGGCGGGGGCGGATCGGAAGTGAATGCAGGATCAAGCAAAAGCGACTCTCGTACCTTTGCACCATGCGCCTTCGTATAGAGCTTGAGTGTATCTGACTTGACATCAAACAAGACGAAATAACTTGACTAGATGGCGGATACAAACCTAGAACAGTATTACGATAGGGTCGCCAGGCGGGTCCCGTTAGAATAGCTGAATAAGCTGAAGGTAAGATCGGAGGGGAGTTGGAAAGAACAAGCGATCCCAATACATATATACCTTGACGGACAATCTCTTTCAGGCCACCGACGGTCGTAGTTTCGAGATTGAGTTTGTGGAGGACGAGACTACGTTCTGTACGGTATTCGAAAGACTTGATCACGCGGACGGTGATCGTGGCCTCCGTTCGTGGGACTGCTTCGTTGGTTAATGTGTGGGATATTCCTTCGGACATTTACCCAAAGGATCGATGGAGGTGGTTCAGGTCGTGGAGTCTTGGACCCAGTTTGGAGGTACTCGAACTCACGGATCCTTACCTCTCCGGTCAGTACACACTGATGCTGTACACATCCACTTTATCTTTGCCCATGGGTCTTCTCTCGATTGTGTTTTGGTCCCCGCTCACCTCAAGCAAGCTTCATGCTGACCCAAAGGAATGCTAAACCTTGGGAAGCTTAGGCTCGAGAAAATTCATCGAGGGAATGGCAGCACCAAGAAATTATCATGAGGGACTTCATTTTACTGCAGGCATGGTGTATACGACACGGACCACTCAATCATAGCCAGCCTTGAGATACCGGCTCCGCCGCGCGAGCGAACGCACATCAACATTTATCCAACATCATCTCTCCTCGTCGACAACTGGAGCTGTCAAACTTCAGGAGAGTGCCTTTATGGGTATTTTTGTGGTCAATCACCGCAAACATACTCGTATTGTTATTTTGCCAAGGAACCATCGAAGAAAGGCGGAAGTAGCATTGCAAGATCCTGTCAACGTCTTTGTAGTTCAATAGCGAGGTTCCTTTGAGCTCAAGAAGATTTTTGCGCGGAGCGTGCCCAAAGTGCTAAACTGTGGATGGACCTATTCTGGCGCGTGAATACCAACATCCATGAATGCCATGCCTCAGCAATTACAAGTCGAGACATCACAATTCATTCAAAAGGACCCAAGAAAACTCACGAACTTGAACGAAATTCTGTCTTGTCTGTCATGGTACCAGTCCGAGGAAACAACACTCTCGAATTCCCTTGCTGGATTGCTATCCGACCGCGTCTCCATCGCAGATTCGTTGCATCGGCTGGAAGCTCTTGTCCCTCACCTGGATAACCTATGTTTTGAATCTTCTCAACTTTCTAGGAAAGTTTCTTCCACAGCAACAACCGCAGACCGTGTCGGTGGGCGGGTGAGGGCTCTTGACCGGGAGATGAGTCGTGTCTCACATGCAGCCGAGCGAGTGGGGCAGATTATGGAACTCAAGGTGATACTATGCATTGAAACTATGATCAGTCGTTCTTAGACCATACAAGTCCTCCCTTTCCCAATTACAGGCTTGCATCGAACGTCAGGACTGGGAATCTGCGACCAGACATTGTGCTCGTGCTATGTCGCTGCCCTTCGAAGTCATTTCTGGCCCATTTGCTGAAACTTCCGTGGTACTTTCTTTCTGACTACTCGTACGTACATGGATTAATCTTTCCTTCCCAGCCAACTGCAGAGAATCATCTCCCTCCTGCGCAAACCCTTCAAGCTGCGAGAGAACAGCTTCTGTCAATATTCCTGAACCAATTTGCGCAGGCATCACGATCTCGTGATGCAGCTGCCACGAGCCGTTATTTCAAGCTCTTTCCTGCGATTGGTTGGGAAAACGAGGGTCTTGAGGCGTATGCATCGTTTGTCGTTGACTTGGTGCGGGTAAGGGCACCTACCTCTGTCAAAAGTAGGGGGTGTATACTCTCTGTTGTGATTTGCTGAGCGAGAGCATCGACAGCCTCATCCCCACTGTACTACGTCACTATTCTGACTGCGCTCTTCGAAAATGTCGCCATGATTATTGACCAACATCAACCCATTGTGGAGAAATATTACGGAGCAGGGAACATGCGAAGTGTTGTTAAGAGATTGTTGGAGGAATGTGACCGAGTGGTTCAGAGTACGATCGAGGCTTGGAAGGAGGATCGGTCAATCAAGAGAAAGGTGGCAGTTAATCCTTTTTCATGGCATCGTGACTGAGGTCCTGTCCCAGTTGTCCGACGTTTCAAATCCAACAATTTCGATGTCTGCTCCGCGGAAAACTACCATAGAAATGGACGAGATTGACCCACGCGAGATTGACAAGACATTATCTGAAATTGCCGGAATGAGTGGTCGATGGAATTTGTTCCGAAAATTCCTTGTCGAGCAGCTCCAGGTGTGCCCATACTGCATACTGCACAGTTACTCGCGGTGTCTCTGACAATATCAACTTAGGAAGAGGAAGTAAATCGCGACTTGGTAGCCGACCCCGAGGACCACAATTTACAGCCTATTTCGTCCGAGCCCCATGTCTGCGCGTCAACGCCTGTTGAACCTGTCGTACTATTGGATGCAACATCCTCTCAAAAAGAATTCCAAGGTTTATTGAGCACTTGCTACATTCCTATGGAGATCTGGTATATCCGCACAATCATTGACAAGGTTCGTCTCTGAGACAAAGCTTCAGACCGTAATATAATTTGTGAGCATAGGCTCAACACCTCTCCAGCCCTGATTTCTCTCAAATCCCTGTAACTACTACCACCCCAGATGATGTTTTTTATATCTTGAAAACCGTGTACACGCGTCTACTGTCAACAGGCTCTCTTGAGACCTTAGAGCGGACCACTGACCTTTTGAAGGGCGTACTCGATCACGATTTTGCAGGCGGTATCAAGAAGAAACTAGATGATGTATACCGAGTCGGTACGGGCGTTCGAACTGAGAAGTCTGAAAAAGAGTGTCGATCATCATTTCTCGTGTGTCCGTTTGTCTTTAACTAGGGGTCGCCAGCCTCAATCGTTTCCGAAGGTACACCTGAATGACCTCGACGTATCTTCCTTGCACATGGAAAGACTCACGAAGGACCTGCTTTCCCAGCCGTCTGTCACACAATTGTTCCTTGATACCGATCAGCCACGGGTCAAGGCCATCGCATCTAGCTTGCTTGCTTCAACAACTAGATTCAAGGCAATCTTAAAAGTGGTTCCTTTTTTTTTGTACGGCGCTGAAACAATGGTCTAACAACTCCCATTCCACCAGGCCGGTATAGACCAGTTATTTAACCAGCTGATGCGACCGAGGCTACGAACTCTGATACCCGATGTCTATAAAGACGTTTCTTATGTTCTAGACGAAGATGGGTATGCAACCGCGGAGTACCAGGACGTTGTGAGGAAACGCTTCATGAAAGTGTGGGAGGGTTTGACAGATGGGTACAAGGTCAGTCATTTGGCTGGTTTTATGAGACTGACGCTTATCGAGGAGTAGGATGCTTGTACCGAAAATAACTATCGTATCTTGTTCGGTCTTGCTCTTGATGCTATCATCCGACCATGGGAAAAACACATCTTGACCCTCCATTACTCTGAGGCATGTACAAATCTTCTGATATCGTGTTTTCACTGAGGCCCTCCAATAGTTGGGTGCGATACGCTTCGACCGTGATCTTCGTTCTATAATGGCGATTCTGACCTCCCAAACAATATTTGGCGACATTCGAGAGAAATTCACTCACTTGCAACAGATCTCTTCATTGCTGAACCTTGATAATGTAAGTTAGGTAAAGTGGTATGCTCAGCTCCACTGACAGCTCATATCCGACTAGGATGAGGACGTTGAGGCGTTCTATAGTGGATCGGGCATTTCTTGGACGCTGAGTATACAGGAGGCCAAGGATATCGTCAGTCTGAAAACTTGAGTCAGTAGCGGCGCTCTGCGCCAATCCCTGACTCTTGTAGAGTAACGTGATACATCAACCATCAACCAAGTCAGTCTTTGTTGACAGCCAGACATGAGAAACGAACTTTCCGCTACGGTATTGTCCGTGTTCCTTACCGACTCAGCTGGAGTCCGACAAGGGGACCCTTGTTATCCCTGGTCTTTGGCATTCTGGCAATTGAGCCTTCAGCAGTATTTTAATACGAAACTCCACTGAAAAATGCTCTGGGTTTCGCGTCACTGGCCCTCCTTGACTGTGTCCTGATAGATTTCTAATACTGGATAAGTACTGTACACAACGCAGTGAATGTGTTGGGAAAACAGTGTGGGATTCCCTGTGTACACTCAATAACGTCTGGACCTTGCTGAGGCTAGAAGAGTGATAACGCCCTATTGAGAACCCTTAACAGTTGGTTGACTTATAGCAATCGCCACATGACTGGACATTGCATTTGCCGCGCAACAGCTATAGTGTATGCTGTTACTTGCACTACTAGAGGTGGGAGGCCGCAAAACACGCCAGACAGAACGCTACCTCCAACTTTTGCACGTGTCATTGTCTCCTCAAGGAGTTGGTGAGAATGTTCTTACCCGTCACATTTATTCCGACTCGTGGATTGACACACCTTTTGGTTATGTCACGGATGGCTGCATCTGAAGGACTCGACGATGATGAATTTTTACAGATTTCGATAGTCAGGTAACAAGGAATGAGGCGTTTCCTAGAACAAAGGGTATCCGCTAAGAGGATATTGAGGACTCATAAATGACATGAGCCTGGTTCCATAGAGGGCTCAACGCCTCGACGCACGAGGCGCGGTATCAACTTGTGACGATCCTGTTAGTATGACAAAAAGTTCCTGCAGGTATGTTTGCCAGTGGGTTAGTCGAGGGAGTCCCGAACATTAGATGTAGCCTACCTATAGATTTCTGGGCTGATTCGAGTTCAGGAGATAGCGTTCGACTGTCAATGGTCGGGGGATCTATGTCACAACTCAGATTTCCGGGAAATGCTTGAATAAGGATTTAACTGGCTGTGGCTCAACCATGGGAGATGGGATCCGCAAGTAAATACATATTGGAGTTCATTCCGTAACGGGGGGATAGAACGCTGAAGAGTCAACCACGACGCAGAGCGTCCAACCGTGCCTGCAGGGAGTCTTCATCAGCAGCGGGAACATCACCGCCCTGGCGCTCGTCTCCGTGAGATGGACCATTTGTTTCTCCGATTGCCACTGGTCTACGATTCTCGGCAAGGGGAGAGGATATGGCGCCAAGTCCGGTGGGGGCCTCTGTAAGCTATATTGCTTCATCAACCACTGGTTCACTGAGATTGGTTGGCACTCCATACCTGTTGCGAAAGATCGACGCCAATCTCATCGAGGACCTGCCTCAAGATCTTGTCGCCCTCCTCCTCTTCGTCTTCGAGTTCATCACCCATGACATCGTCTACAGCGTCAGACATCATCTCTTCTTTCATATCCATCATTGAACTCTCCTTCTCAAAATCGTTCATAATTTTCTGGATTGCTGGCAAATTGAGACCACGGTTCATAGAAGCCATAGCCTTGCCAAGAAAAAGCGATTACGCAAACTAGGATATTGTGCGAATGATGGGACATACTCTTGTGGCTCCACGCATGGCCTCTGCCATTGCCTGATTGCTGCGAAGGGTCTGTATTCTCAGTCCAACGGCCTGGAGCTGAGTCTTCATCTGATGGAATTTCTGAACATATCTTCGGGTGCGAACAAGATCCTTTGCCATGACTTTACATGCATTCTATTGAGACAATTGACGGGGGTCGCTCGAAGCACTGGGGACCACGTACCATCTGACCTGCCTTTGCACTCTTCTTTATATCTATGATGAGCTTTTTCTCACTCTGCTCAAGCCTCGAGCGCTCTCGATCAAGTTCGCGCTGAGCTTTTGTAAGGGCTCGCTGGTGTTGACGGAGCCGTTCTGCTGGAGTAACAGTCCTGCCAAAGAGAGTTTCCTGTGGTGAAAATTAGGATGTTTCATCACACTACGACTGGACGTACAACGATGTTCATGGTGGTGTGCAGCAAGCGACTCTTGAGCTTGTGCACAGCTATTATTAAGGACCCACACTACAGCTCGGAATGTGCCGTTCGGAGACTGAAATATGCCAAGCCCCGACAAACTTTAACCTTGCACTCGTTGTACACAATCACCATCATCAACCCGCAACCATGGTAGGTCGAAAGTCCACCAACTCGACGTTTCTGACAGCGATTGCTAGCCTCTCGCGGTCGACCTTTTAAACCCTTCTGCTGAACAAGAAAGGAGACAGCACAAGCTCAAGCGTCTCGTACAATCACCTAACTCGTATTTCATGGATGTGAAGTGCCCAGGTCTGTCTCTCCTAGCATGTGTGATCTGAGAATTTCTTTTGCTCAACACATTTCTACTCCGTAGGCTGCTTTGCCATCACAACGGTTTTCTCGCATGCGCAATCAGTAGTGCTGTGTGGGTCTTGTGCAAGTGTCCTATGTCAACCCACGGGCGGGAAGGCACGGCTGACAGAGGGTTCGACCTTGAGAATTGTCCACCGATGCACGCTGCTAATATAACACTATCTAGGATCATCTTTCCGCCGGAAGAATTAATCACCTCTTCCTCCCCGTGCTGCCGTCTCTCCCACACACTCACTGTTGCATTACCAGTCAGCATCTCACATGTTCCACATCGCGCTTGCCACCCATTTTTATGTCAAAAAAGTGTGGGTTATTGTTGAGGATGAATATTAGTTTCTCCTGTAATCTCTTTGAGCAACAACGTTCGCCATCGAGACTGCTTTGCTTGTTATGAAAATCTTAAGCGTGACACTTGCTGTGTTATGTAATCGTCCACGGTCCCGCACTTCCGAGAACGTATTCATGATGATTCGATGCATCACCAGCCGGTTATGGATTTGAATTCTGTCGGCAAGCACTGTGCCTTGCAGTCGTGCAACGTCCTTGACTTCTTACCCATTCAATGTAGCTGTTCACAGTGGTTTTGCAAACTTCATATCACCCCCGATCTCCACGATTGCCTCTCCGTGCGACAACACCCATCCAAACCATCCTCTACTTCGGTGCGCTCCAAATGCGCTGTTTTAGCCTGTAACAATCCTTCTCTTGTGGTTGGAGTGGCTGCTATTGGCTCTATTTCGGAGGGAGAGTCCGTCCCAGGGGGCTGTCCTGGCTGTCAGCTTTCATTTTGCGTCGAGTACGTTCGCGAACACTTGTCGCTTCCGCCCTTGTCTTACATGACTGAAAAGTCACCGTCATATGCAGTCTCACTCGTGTGTTGGCCTCGCCATCGAGAAAGATGATGCAAAGCATGAGGCTGCTCGTGCCATTCTTGCCCAAAAGTTGTCCACAACGAGCACCACAGCATTCCGTACCCCTGTGGTGACGCGTCGACCTACGAAGCTTTCCTGTGATCCCAAAGTATTAGCGCAGCAGAAAAAGGTCAATCTCATCAAGTTACGTCACAAAGCGGTCCCTGCAGACCCCAAAGACAGAACTTCTGCGATACCCATCGACCAACGCGTTCATGTAACTGCACGCCTCAAGATTCTCGGCCAACCAGAGAAAGAAATCGTTTTATGGTTTCGGAAGGTGATATAGATTCGTGCAACTTTTCATTCTCTAACATATCTTCGCAGACGACAGTTGTCGGTAAGGCGTTGGACTTGGTCGTTCAACACTTTGGCGTGACCAACGCAATCTCCGTAAGCTTCTCTGCTACCATGATGGCTTAAGTCTAAGTTCTGAATCACCTTGGATCAGATGCTTCACTTAGAACAATCGTCTGCAGAATTCGGAAGTCTTGTATTACAGAATCCTCTGGAGCTGTCGGGGCAATTAGAGGATGGATCGACAGTCGTACTGACCAACTCGCGTGTTCAAACAAATACGTGACTGGCGGGTCTGATACAATGATGGGTTGGATTTCCGTTCATAAATCCTCCGGGAAACCATGTGACATTACCCGATGAAAGCCATACAATAATGTAATGGGATAGCAAAGCGTACACCAATGTCCACAGGCGGAAAAAAATCCGGATAAAGTGAAAGATCTACGCGACCAGGGCGGCTAACCGGCGGAGATGGGGCACATTGAGGTAAGCTGGGACATAGGTCTCCAGCCCCGAAACCTCGCGAGGGTATGGTGGCTCGTATGGTCCAACTTCCTCCGTTTCAGGTGAGAGAAGGAGATGATCGTTACGATCGTTTGCTTGCACTCGAGAGGCAACGACGCGAAGAATTTCGGGAGAAATAGGATTCTGGACACAGATATGATCCGACTGCTGGATCAACAGTAAAGGATAGACCCACCTCGTATTCCGCGACGTAGTAGTTGGTACACATTCTTTGTATTTGCATTGGACTGAGCATCCAGCAAACGTCATAAATTATCTCAATGTCAGCAGGTGTCGCCTGTCATTCCAAGTCAGCCGTGTCTCCAACGGTAGATCAGATGCTTCACGGACTTTCTTCAGTTGCAATAATTTGATGGCTTGCATCAAATGTTCAAGGTGGAGCGTACCCTCTGGCATGTCGTGCGACTTGCACCATTCTTCTATTCGCGTAATGTTGTATTGAATCTGCATCGCTGCGAAACGAATGCAAGCTTAGTACTGTTTCAAGGTCGATCTGAAGCACAAAGTACCTCTTTTCCAGGAAGAAAAGTTTCGTCTCATTAGAAGATCATTAAAACTCGTGACACCTATCAGCTTCAGTAGTTCGGTGAGGACTTGTTGCACTACCGAATCCTCCATATAATAACTCTTCAGACTCTTCCAAACCTTGTTTAGTAGGTTCAGAATATCGTCCATGCTATAAGCTGGCTGGCTGTTCGTATTGAGGATACGGTTGAACAATCGGCCGCCCCCATCACTGGTAGTGAACCCTGGAAGAGACTGGCTCTCAATCAAGGCAGGAATCACCATCTTGGAAAGACGTTTCTTGGTCTCCTGCATCCAAGTATGATAGATGTTGTACTCGAGGCTGCCGAGGTCGTGCTTGACCACAGTAACAAGGCGTTCGTAGTCGTTCCAATCAAATTCCCGCACAGCGTTTTCTTCTCCTGGACCAATTCCTTGAACCATGTCGCTTTCTGCAACGCATATGAATGAGAGCATCTCGTGAACATTAGAAAGCCAAAAGATGCCGGGAATGATGGCATCCTCCCCATTGAAGGACTATCGAGGAATCAGAAAGATCCAAAATTGGCGCAAGGGAACTAACCATGACATGTGCTTGGATAGCCTCCATCACATTGGCTAAGAAGCGCTCGCTTTCCGGGATAAGGCCATACTTCCACATCTCGTTCGTGACAAGGCTGATAAGATTTGCAGGGAAGAGAATCTCCTTCACGGCAGAGGGATTTGTTGTGCTGGGTGCAGGAATCTTGAGACCCCGAACCAGTCCTATCAGAACGTCTTCGTCCAAACGCTTAATATCCTGCATAAGTCTAATTTTCTCCTCTGCCAGATCATCGAAACTGCGAAGATCGGCCACGCCGTTGGTCCGAACTCGGAGGACGTTATCCTCTCCATTGTATGCAACAGAGACCGCTCGCTGATTGAGCGCTTGACTCCGTTTAACGTCAAACATCAATTCATCTGCAGATGTGCGGTATTCGGAGGGGTTGAGCTGAACGACCCCTGCGGAACTGTGCCTTCGTTGGTGTCGATTGGGGTGAATGGGAGGAGCCAAAGAGAGACCATTAGCACCATTGGCGTCAGGGATGCGGAGGGCCGGTATGAACGTCGGGGATGTTGGGACCTCACGGGTACCTCTCATCAGAGCATTGTATGCATTGGCACGGTTAAGTTGCTCTCGCAAACTGCTAACTTCACTCTTGAGGGTAGCAATAACAGAACCGTCCTCGGTGGATCTCATTGGCGAAGTAGCAAACGCTTTCTCCTGGGACTGTAGCTGAGCAGCTTGCGCGAGTACTTCGTTGGTCAATCGCTGAATTGCTTCCTCTTTCTCGGCTGCTTTGGCGATCGCTTCCTCTAGGCGCTTTTCAACGTCCGCTTTTGCTTGAAGGAGCTCCTCGCGCCGTGACAACTCTGCCTCTGAAGTATGCAACGCAATTTGGAGAGACTTGGCTCTGGTGTCTGCTTCCTCGT
The DNA here is from genome assembly GCA_038089695.1 of Xanthoconium separans. Taxonomy (NCBI): domain Eukaryota; kingdom Fungi; phylum Basidiomycota; class Agaricomycetes; order Boletales; family Boletaceae; genus Xanthoconium; species Xanthoconium separans. Next base: position 9,176 of record JBBPLG010000124.1, on the reverse strand, counting down.
GTTTCGAACTCCACTGCTGGACTTGTTTCTCGAGTTCCTCAAGTTGGATTTGCAAGGCCTTTTTCTCTTCGGTCCGTTTCTGGAGTGTCTGGGTGAGTTCCACAACCTTATTCTCGAGCCGGTAGGAAATTTCCTTGAATTTTGACACTGAACGGGCCTCGGCTTTGAGGATTTTCAGGTGCTTCTTGGCAAGACGTCGCCTGACACAAGACTGCAGGTATACTACATGTCCGATGTCAGATCGATATGAACGGCGGTGCAGCCTGTATAACGTTAGTCAGTGTGCTGAACGAGACACGAGATAAGGAGCATACACTCCACGGATCAGGGATTGCAGTAGTACAGCTCCATGAAGCATCCTTGCCTCCCTGTGCGCTCGCCGTGCCTGTACACCACGAATGCCTAATTGTACCAGTTATCATCGAGCCAGACCAACGCTACAACTTCCAGAACTTACGACTCTGTACGGCAATGACGGCTTGACGAACTCGGAGGAACTTCGACCTTTGAAGAAAATGTCGAACACCAGCCTGTAATCTCTTCGCAGCGACATCCCTACGTATGCTCTCCACAAGTCGCCTTGCCAAGATACCACGCCACCAAGTCTGAATTCTGATTGTGGCGCTCCGGAGTTCCTGGTATCTCTTGACAGCCATACGCCGTCGCATATTCTTTTGGACAATGGTGACAAGGGCGTTAAGTCTTTCAGACCTGAGAGACTCGAGCGCCGCAAGCATGCCAGCGCGGAAAAATATTTTAGTCAGACCACTTTGGTACTTGTCGGGATCATTGATTGTCCTGTCCAAGATCAACGAGCAGAGGAGCTTAAGCTCCAGCTTCTGGATCAAAGGTTGCCAATCTGCTGAGGGCACCAGCATATAATACCTAAGGAATAAAGTGAGACAGGTGCTCGGCATCTGGACAATTACCCACCGTTCCGCAAACTCCTCATATGTCCATCGAGAAGGGTATCCTGCACAACTGATACGGATAGTCTCCAGCACGCCACAAGCTCGAAGCTGGCCCAAGACCTGCGAGGGTACGAACTCCCACGGTTTCTTGGCGTCGTTGGGTTTGATGCATCGGATGTAATGGACGTTCGTGATGCTAAGCGTGTCCATCAACGTAATTAGGGAGGCTTTGAATATCGAGCCTTGCGTGGGTTTCCTGATGGCCGCCCCAGGCCTCTTGGGTCCTGTTGTTGCTGTGGTGGACGCTACCAGCGTCGAACGACCTGGATCGGGGATGATTGACGATCGACGAGACCCACCACTACCTGAATCAGAGAGAGAAGGGGAACCGGGATGAGGATCGTTGGATTTATCCGCTGCCCTGACAGAACCGAGAGCGGTATCCAAAACTTCCTTCAAGAAAGGATTTTTTGTCGTAGCCAGCAATACCATGTGCTCATCTGGGACCGTATCCCTATTTTTCTCCAAGAAACCATCAACCTCATAGGTAACATTTAGCGCGTAATGTGCAACGGTGAACGAGGTGTTTCCGAATCGAGGCTTCTTGAAAACAGCGCTGTTGGCCGGCTTCAAGAGTTGTGTGTTTAGTTTCTGCAGGAATGACGCATCACTGCCTGCTGGTAAACGGGATTCTTCGTCAAGAAGAGCAAGGACACCAAGTTTCCCCTCAATGATGTCGATACAGGGCTGGTTGTCTGAAAAATCAATGAATGTCCAATTGATTCGTTCTTTCATGTACTCTTCTTGTTCAAGTTTGAATACGTGCGAGTTGAACTGCAAACGAATACCATCAGCATCACCCACAATGACTTGAATAGGACTCACCTCTTGTTGGAGCTTTTCGTTGGCATAGTTAATACTGAATTGCTCGAAAGAATTCTAAAAGGGAGGGGTGAGCTGAGGAAGTTTTCGTTTACCCTTATGGATTACCTTCTGAAAGTGCTCAAACCCGTAGATGTCCAACACGCCTATGAACATCTCTGCACGCTCTGCAGCATCGCCGTTCTCCCCAGCCAGACTCTCGTTGACGATCGCCACCAACCACTCAAATAGGCACGCGTATACGAACTTCGCCACACTATCCCTGACTACCGTCGCCTGCGCGGCGTTGAGAGCTGTGACAATCTTTTCGGAGCGCGTGACGATCTGCTTCTTAACCGTCCATTTCTTGAATTCGGAGAGTGTAACTCCCAAGAACCGAGTAGCTAAAATGAGGGCAGGATCTTGTTCATCGATGGATGATTCGCTTCGAGCCTGGGTAACCTTGACGTTTCCAAGATGTAAAAGAGCAGAAAGAAGTCTGAAAACGGCCCATTGCTTTTCGACACTAATGCCGACAGTCGAAAGAGCTTGCTGAGTTGCGCGGAATTCCTCGGCGTCATCGACTCCTGCAATGGGTGTGGAAGTAGGACCACCTTGTTTTAGGTAGTGAAATTTCGTCACATCTGCATCCAGCCCAAGGTCTTTCCGCTCCTTCAATGGAGCGCCTGCGCACAACTGATAGAAGATATGATAGTTCCGTTCGGTGGTTGGTTGGAAGACGATACGCGAACGCTCTAGAAGGTATGTACGAATGCGCGCACCGACGATTTCTGGTTTTCCGTCGAAAAGAATCTATAAACTATCAAATGCGCTGATAACCACATGTGCGTGAAATGATCCTACCTGGATATATTTTCCAAAGCGGGACGAATTGTCGTTGCGTGTTGTCTTCGCATTTCCAAATGACTCAAGAATTGGGTTTGTGGCCAAGATCTGCCGTTCTATCTCAGTTGACTCGTCTAATGACAATTTTGTCCTAGTCTTGGCTCCGGAGTCGGGGGGGTTGACGGAGGCGATATATCGCATGATGAATTTAGCCTGAAGAAGTGTGAGTATGGGGAAGCTCCAGTATCCGAGGCCTACATACGGACTCAGTTTTACCTGCACCACTATGAAGAATATGAGATAAGGAGGCCAGAGAAAGAGAAGGAATAGTACCTCTCGCCAGACACGATGATGGTTTGACCTACGCCATCCCTTGCCATAGCAGTGTACGCGTCTTCAGCGATGGCAAAAAGGTGGGGCTCCAGCTCTCCTCTTTTACGACCACTGTAAGCTTGAATGATCTCTGGGCCATAGAGAGTGACGCGTTGGAAGGGATTGACAGCAATGAGGACAATGCCGCTATAGGTATATATGCTATGCTGAGCATAGCGGTTGCGGATCGTGTGTAGTACTATGCGCAAGATCAGAAAAGGGAGGAAATGAATGTAATGTTCATGCAATACCTGAGGGTTCATTGAGGTGGGAAAGAGTAGCCAGATCATCCGCGGTTTCTAACAACGGAGGATTCCGCAATGGAGGAAGACCTTCCTTGCCGTCCTTGATATCCTTTGCAGTTGTATTTATAACAATTTCCTAAAGAAAAGCGATGTGCTGAAGAGCGCGAGGGCATGGCAAGATCGACGCGTACCTTGCCTCGTTCGTCCAGGAAGGTGAGTTTGATGGCGTCGTCATTGCTCTTTGTGACAGTTGTGACCTCTGCGGATATCCAAGCCTGCTCCTTGTCCTCGAACCAGACTCTGGTCCCCTTGCTATAGATATTTTCGGCCATTCACTGGGCCAGTGTCGTCGTGGTCGTGGTCGGGAGGGGATGCCTGCCCATGTTCTGCCCATGTCAATGGCCCTTGTCGTGACGTGACGATGTGACATAATACTCTCACGACCACGTGCTTTCCGCTGCATGTTATTTGTCCGAACCAAACAACACGGGCTACAAAACTTGACGCGTGACACGTCCCCCCTTTGTTCAACCCGCGACCTTTTTTCACCCAGTGCAGCGCTGTCCGACTTATGCCTTAGTCGCCCAGGTCTTCATTCGCCTCCACTGTCATGGAGCTTTCCGCCTTCCATAACCAAAAGATCCATCTTTGAGCTTTCGCTCGGGATGATTTCTAACCCTAAGAATTTACCGGCCCAGGGGAACACACCATTCGCTTGTGTGGGTCACCAGCGACGTGGAATGACATCGCTGACAAGCGGGTTCTTGCCTTTGCAAAAGGATTCTCGACTTGCGCGTTAAAGGATGGCTCCTCGTCCACCTTCTCCCTGCTTTGTCATGAAGCCTTCTTCGAGTGTCTGCACTTCTCCGGAACGCGTTCATCTCGATCCAGGACGCGCCTCTTCGTTCGCGCACGGACAAGTATTCCCCTTGTGTCATCTCGGGATCCCTTGCATGTCGCGCAGACTCAACGCACAGAAAGTGAAACTTTCATCGTGTCTGGCCAACCTGCTTAAAAGGGCAAGATGATACCGGACGGGCGAGATACTATGCGAGACAAGGGGTGACAGTCTCGATTATGAATGCTAGAGACGTGTCGCGGTTTCTTTGGCGCGGCGAGGAGGCCGAGCAGCACACGCACAGGCTGTGGACTGTAGCAACTGTCCGCGTCGCGCATCGTGGGCCACGCACAAAGCATTCTTGCTTACATTGCCCATTCGTCGTTCTCGAGTTTCCTGCTTTGTCACGAATACCCTCACTTGTGTTGACCCACATTGTTCAGGCCCACGCACGTGTTCCTCGAGGCCCGAGTCTTTGACTTTCCCCCTGAGTCATAGGTGGGTCCTATTGGCCTATCTTATTGCTCTATCCTGGTGCTTTCAAGTCTTGGTTGCGCGCCATGGACCGTGCCAAACTCTTGATTGTCTTCTTTGAAGGCACAGAGTCCTGGCATTCAAGTCCTCAAACGTCGATGCACGTAGCGAACTCGACATGGTTTCAAGGTGGTTTGTAACATGTAAATGCAGTTTGGATCGCAAATGCGACACGCACAGGAAGCGCTCTCTTTAATTGTCTTTATCTGGTTCGCGAAACTCAACCATCATCAGTCTTTGCAGACGCAGTCCTCCCACCCCCGCTATACTTCGATCTAGCCACGTATACGTTTGCTCGGTTCCAGCGCGTTATTGGACGTTTTGTAACCGGTCTGTGTCGGGTCAGACACAGCGCCCACATGCCGAGTGCAAGTGATTCCTCAAGGATGGTAGTTTCCCATCAAGGCGGCCAAGACCTGTCTTCGATGGTTACGAACCACTCCGCGTTTTGCTCTCAACTCCCTGGCCTGCTTCCTGGCCAACATGATTTCTGGTGCTACGCGTCGTGTCGTCCTGCTCGTCCCGCTCATACTCGTTCATATTTGAGGACCAGCACGATCGTGTTGAAGGATTCCTTTCCTTGCTGAACTTGCTTCACCCGCGGGAGGGGCAATAGAGATTCGTTCTCGAGGGCAGCAGGCCGGGATTTCTTCAGAACGAATGGTGGACACTTCAATTATGTGACTACGCACAGAGTGGCTGGTGGTGATGGCATTGACTGCTGATCCATAGATGTGTTGGACCTGGGTCATGGTACGCACAGAAGTGCAAAACAGAAAGTGGCCAGTGCCTTCGAAGCAGCGAGTCGTCGCGGGAACATTGTTCTTTGTATCACGCTCCAACATGAGGCGTCGTGCTCGTCGCAGAATTAGGTGGCAGGATGTACGGTGACGCACTCGGTGGAGCGATAACCGAAGTGAGTGGACGTGTGCACCCCCAATCATGCGTGGTGTGCGTGTGGGGAATTGGGATTGGAGAGGGGGAAGGGCTTTCATCCTTGGAGACTGGGGATGGGCTCGGTCTTGCGACCATCCTAGGGGTGGTTGTGGCCACTGGAATGACTGAGGATGGGGGGAATGGTGAGGCACTGAACTGCCTGTGACCCAATCGATGATCCCGCTAATTTTTCGATCACGTCGTCCTTGTGACGATTAGCCTTGTTGTAATGTACTGTACCATGAGAAATGTTGACGTGTGTTTTGACTTACATATGCTCGAGCTTGAACACGAGTGGTACTCAAAGTAGGACGTGAGGTGATGCCAACTCATTTCATCTGCCAGTGACCAGGACGGGTACGCTGTGGCCAGCAACGACGACGGGACGATCTTGACGGCCATGGACTCCTTTTTCAACAGGAAGAAGCAGCGGCCCCGAACCTCGTCCATCTCAGCCTCAGACTTGGCTGACTCGGTACCATACGACAAGCTGCCCACGGCGAACCGCTCTCCCCTCGCTGTCGGCACCGTCTCCCAGGGTCTTCGTGGAACCAGCACTTCTGTCATATCTGCACCCCTCACGAACCCTACCCTCACTGCCAACGGCACAGATCTCAACCTAAACTATCAGAATTCGCACCGCGCAAGGCTCGAGAGAGACAAGGCAATCGTCGCGCCTTCTCAAGCCAGACCCGAATCATCTTTTAGCACTGCAGACTCCTCCACGCTTTATAATGAGTCTTTCGCATCCCTCCCCCCCAAACGTCCAAAGACACCCACTTCCCACAAGCTCCGTAAGAGCGAAGCCTCCACATCGTCCGGTCGCAAGAGTCCCTCGGGCTCCGAGTTCGGCTCTGGTCCTATCTCTGCCTCTCCTAGCGTCGCGAGCACCGTAATGCGCGTTCTTCACACCCAAGACAACCCGTCCTCCCGCTTCTCAAGTTCCACGGCTCACTCCGACAGCCACTCCACTCATCTTTCCCATATATTCCACAAGTCACACACCGACGAGTTTAGTTTTCCCCGTCCAGAAAAGGATGAGGATATCGAATTCCTTTTCGCCCGTGTCGCACAACAGCGCGATCTACACAACGTGGACAACTTCACAATTAATCAGAAATGGGGCATAGTTTATGCCGCGGAGCAGGTGCGATGGCAAGATGAACAACGAAGCAAATCCGAGCAGAATCGCAAACACGGCGATGCAGGACAAGTCACCCTATCCGATGAAGGCTCTCCGGAGTGGTACATACGCAAGTTTTTGGATGGAACCATCACGGCCAAGCAGGTTTCCAGCGTCTGGGTCTCGTTACGAGGGCATGAAGCTAGGTGGGATGAATGCCGCAGCGTCCTCGGATGCCACTCACCCATCTTTTAGCTGGCTCGATAATTTCATCGATCTCAGAGGCACAGCGGTATTGGCGCAATTTCTTGCACAGATTAGTCGTAAACCCAAGAGGTAAGGTCCTTTCCTCCTCCGGATCTGCACAATTCACTTCTCATTGACTAGGAGTCAAGCCGATATACCATTAGAGCATGAGATCGCCAAATGTCTGAAAGTCATTTTCAACAGTACTGTAAGCGAGCAAACTTCCGACTTTCATGTCCAACTCGTCTCATTCACCCTGCAGTTGCGTGTTCGGGAAGCCATGAAGATCCCCAACGTTGTCACTCAAATAGCATCCACCCTCAATTCCCCGCATCTACCCACCCGTCGGACAATCATAGAGGTGCTGTTGTCCATCGTTTATTGTAGCAGGGATTCCTTGGATCTTGTCTTTCACGGTTTGGCAACCCTCAGTCAGGTCAACAGCGATTCGACGGGTTGTTACGATTATTGGTTCCAGTCGCTTGAGAGTGTTCTCCGATCAAAGGGTAAAATGGGTAGTCTTGTTGGGGCCAGCGACGAGTTTAGGCGCATAGGTGGAGATGCCGGGATGCTAGTTGATTATGCTGTGAGGTTATACTTTCTTTCTGTCTCACTTCGTGTCACTCATGGGCTGGCCTCAAGCTCATCAATATCGGCCTGATAGTTCATATCATGGATGTTATGGACGATCTCGATGTTCGCATACACCACCGCAGTCTCATGGATTCCGCGGGTCTTCCACGGATCATCGCCCTCTGTCGCGAGCTCGGTATTCCTGCTATGGACAATCAATTGGACGACCTCGAAACTATTCTCGAAGAAGATGAACAACGCCTGAGAGAACGCCAAGATACCGCTGTTCTTGCCAACTTTTCCGATCCAGAAGATATCTGGAATGCGCTCTGTTCACGGATGGAGGGTTCGCGTGCAAAGGATTACTTCCTCTCCATGATGCGACATCTATTGTTGATTAGGGAGGAGGGTCCACAGCTTGCCTATCATTATCGGCTCCTGGATTCGGTGGTGTCGGATATCGTTATGGACGGAAAACTGGCCACAGCCGAACAACGGCTTGGACATTCAGTACAACGACTGGTTGCTCAGTTGAACGAATCTGACAGGCTTCAGGTGGCAGAGACCGAGGCTGCTGAAACTCGTGCTTTGGCTCTCCGTCTAAAACTCGAGAAAGAGGCACTCGAAGAAGAGATATCGCAAGGTCATGATGGACTCGTTGGCCAATTGAAAGACAAAGTATCTCATCTGGAACAGAAACTAGCCACTGCACGAGAAACGACATCCCGACTTCAAACCCAACTTGAAGTGCAGAAGGTTGGATATGAGGAGCAAATTGCCCAGCTCGAGGCACAGATCATGGAATTATTTAGGATGTTGAAAGAGGTCGGAAAGGGTGTGGACAAGATCATCGAATCGAACACTGGTTCCATGGACCGGAAGACGCTCATTGACGTGTTAAACAGACATCTAGAACGGACAAAAACGATCAATATTCTCGAGGGTAAGGGCCGGAGGAAGAAAACGCGTGGTGGTGATGAGGATGACGAGTCTGAGGGGTCGGGTCAAGAGTCGCGAGATGTGACGCCCAGAAAGACTAACATGAAGAGGGATGATTCTGCCCGCGGCCGACCTAACGGGGCGAAACCTGCTCGAATGTCGGCAATACAGGGCGGTCGTGATTCTCAGTTCATGGACGCAGATGAAGCAGACGTGCGTGAGCAGATTCAACACCAACTTGCTGCTGGCGTCAATATTGTAAGTTCGCATGCAGGGCTTCCGACATAAGCTCATGACTTGGACAGCTTTCTCCACAAGGTGGGCAGATGGCGAGTCCTCGCAGTATCCGAGGCTCCCCGCGGCGGACCAACCGAATGGTGGCTGGGGAAGATACCCCTTCTTTATCCCGGACGAATCGCTCCAACAACCTTCTTGTTCCACGTCCTGATGGTCTCCTTGACCATGATATTGAAAGTGAATTTGGACGATCAACCCGCGATGGGTCCAACGCAGTGACTGACGACAGTGCGGACGCCAGTTTCACGGAAGATTTGCGTGGTGCCCGCCCACAGTCGCTCTCAGAACAACTTGTGAAACGACTCCATGCGCGTGGGTATGCAACATCAGTGTCAGACAGCAATGTCACACCACCCCTCCCGACACTTCCTGAAGAGTCGGATTCAGGAGACCTTTTATCATCCTCGCCTCCACCCCCACCCCCACCCCCCCCCCCCCCTCCCCCCCCCCCCCCC